>JABASI010003156.1:0-17328 GCA_019776505.1 Tomocerus nigrus | reverse complement strand
TTACTAGACATAGCACAATAATTTAGCACATCTTCATTTTCATATCCAATTTGAATGCCTATACGATATAAAAATAAAGTAATTATTTACTACAACAACACTATTACCTATAGGTCTGTATATACCTTCAATACCATTTAATATATATTATATATTACTATATACTATATACTATAGTATATAGTAATCACTAGTATCAGCTGAAAATAATAGTATAGAATCAGAGGTCCCAGCCGGGCTATACTGCTGCGGCGGCTGATAAAACTCCTTACTACCTCGGCCGCCGAGCTCGGCGGCGTCGGCTCAGCCGGTATATTTCGACGGTGCGAATTAGCCGGTTTAAAATAGTTTATTTTTTGGAAATCACTAATTCAATAAATTTTTTGTGCTAATATGGCCATTAAAAAATTCAAATAGAAATGTTTTCAGGATGTTAAACTAGCCCAAATTATTATTAATAGTAAAAAATGAAATTATAAAATATGAAAATACTTGACAGGTAGGGTTTCGAGTCAAATAAGTAAAAAGAAAACCAAGAGATTAGCTCAACCGGCTCGTACTTTCATTGGCGGCGGGGACTGATAATTTAGCCCAATTTCAGCAGCGGCGGCGACGGCTTGCCACTGCGGCAGAAACCTCTGTATCCAACCAAGAATTCAGAAACGTGTATAAAATATTATGAGCATTTTTTTTATAACGGTTTCGCCTCGCCTAGCGGTTGTGTCTTGTGTATCTGTCAAACGCTAAACATGAAACTACCATCAACCAAAGCTTTATCAGCAGTCAGCAGTTTAGAACATTCCAATGTGTACCACGTGAAATACAGTCACCGCGCTGCTTCAAGAGATGCACAGCTTTCAGTTTCCTGATTTTTGTTTTCATTGAGACGCAGTGATCCACAGCCATTTTATTATAGTCAGTTGGCCTTACCTTACCACCTCACAGTTCACTCACATCACTCACACTAGCCAGACTAGCAATCAACGAGCGAGTGAACTTTTGCAAAACATTTGACGTAACTGCGATAACGAGGCGTAGTTATTTTTTAACAGTTTTACTTAAAAACCGACAAAATTCCTTCCTCAGTACATCCTCTGCTGCTTTCTTCACCTTTTCCTGAATTTGGACCACATAAAATAACAACGGAAGGGCTGGCCAAACAAGAAGGTGCTTTTCGTGTTTTAGGGGGCAGGTTCGTACAAATTTTCGACATTATTTTTACTTTTCAGTTGTCAAGCAGTGGTGATTGGGGAATGGCATTCATTTTTCCGTAGAATAAAGCTTTTTTATATTCATAATTAGCTTTTGATTGTAGCTTGTTCAATGTCAATTTTGAAAGTGGGTCGCCTCTGGAATAACTGCGCAATAGAGATTCAACCGCATTAAAAGCTTAAAAATAGACTAATTCAGTCAGGGCCCACCAGTGACCAGGCGACCACCCCTCTGATGTCTGAATTTAGCTCAGATTTCTATTACCTGGTGGTATATGAAATCAAGTGTCAAGGTGGCGGTTATCATTATGAATTTTCGACCTAATTAGGCGAAAAACCCGCTGAATCTAACGGATTATTTCCGCCCAAATTCGGGTTGAAATTCGCTAAATTCAGTAATTCAGACATCAAAGGGGCGTTCCTGACTGTGATTGAAATGATTGAATCTTAAATATTAAAATAAAAGTAGGTTCAAGTTTTCTAAACCATTTGAAAGGCTTATTGCTTATTGGATCATCGGAGGAAACTTCTTTGTTGTTGCAAATGCTGAGTGTATCATGTTAACATACAACATAATATCCAACTATTTTAATGGTTATAAAATATTTATTTAATTGTAGGGACGATTTCCGTTCCCAATCCAGCACCACTAAGAGATGGATTCCGCCTTCTGTAATTAAACGAGGAGATGACCTTCTAGAAAACAATGATGACATCAAATTTCGAAGAGTAAGTTCCTTTGTGTTTCAACACAGCATGATTAGAGTTCTTGAAGTATCAAAAAGATAGATCGGCGGGGCTTGTCAGAACTTTAAAAAAATCAATAAACACAACGAAAACAAACGCTTTATTTTGTGACGTATGCGTGACGTGTATGGATACTTTTTGAGCGGAAATAAATAGTAATCAAGACTTGTTATTTTAGGTACGAGGTGTGCTCAATAAACTCACCCCACAGACATTCGATAAATTGAGTGAGGAATTGATCAACATTGGACTTGATTCCATTGTTCTAATCAAAGGGGTTATAATTCTGGTAAGACCATTGACCTAATTTACTCCTTTTACTTTCAACCATGCACTAAATAAAGGTAAAATTCATGAATGACGGTTGAAATTGAAAATATTGACATTTATTGAAATGAAAATGACCCAGTTGGCGTGAGAGTTATAAATATTGTTTCCTTGTTTCAGATATTTGAAAAAGCTTTGCAAGAACCCAAGTACGTATGTATGTACGCTCAGCTATGTAAAAAATTATCGAAGAAAGTGCCCAATTTCGATCCTCCCACTCCTGACAACATTACTACATTTCGACGGCTCTTACTTAATAAATGCCAAGATGAGTATGAAAACAGAGCTGAGATTCAAGCCATGTTCGAGCAGAGGACCGAACGGCTCTCCCCGGAGGAAGAAGAGGAGAAACTCCTTGCTAAGAGGAAGATGCTTGGTAACATCAAAGTAAGTCGTTTTTACAGAATATTTCATTATTATACCTTGTAATGAATGGTAATAAGTTTGTAATTCATTTAATAATTGCTTTAATTCACTGCTTTACATTTTTTACAATTAATTCAATTCACTGCTTTACAAATTTTTCAATTAATTTGATCCATGATTTACTTTGGTTTACAATCAATTTGTTAAGATAGTTAAAGCACATAGCAATGCCATTCATAATATTCATAAAATATAAATTTTTTGTTTTGTTTATTAGTTTATCGGTGAGCTTGGAAAGTTGGAAATGGTCACACATTCAATCCTCTACAAATGCTGTGAGGAGCTGGTCAAGAAAACGAAGGCGGAAGATCTTGAGTGTTTGTGTAAAATAATGAGCACTTGCGGACATCTGTTAGATAATGACAAGGGAAAGTACTTGATGGACCAGTATTTTAATCGCATGAAGGAACTTTCGCAAATTGAAAAGCTGCCTTCACGTATACGTTTCATGCTGCAAGACGTATTAGAACTTCGAGAAAACAATTGGCGCCCTCGACAAACTATTTCTCTAAAGGAAAGTCCAAAACCGATTCAAGAAATTCGAAGGGAAGCTCATGAGGAATTAGGAATCGCGGATGGAAATCGGTCGCTGCACGAAGAATTTCGCTACTTGCAAATCGGTATAATTAATTTCGTAACTACTGTAAGATTAAGAACATAATAATATCGAAATATCGAGCTTTATTAAAGCGCCCACCTTACCTTTTTAATATGCTTTTCATATTTGCTAATTTAGGAAATAAAGATTTAAAAACTCCTATGTTGGACGTTGGACAAACCAATTTTATGTAAATATTTGAATGCAATGATTTTATGACGTGGACTGGCTTATTACTTATTAAATTGTAATTGGTAGCATTCTGCAGGCCAAATTTTTGTCAAATTATCCTAATAATGATGTATATGCAAACGCTAACATTTCATAATATTATTTAGTGTCGATGATGGGAGGTCAAAACCCCTAGCTCGGGAAAAGTTTCAACACCGATATTTTATCCCTCATTGGATTTTAGACATTTGTATTTTTTTTTAAATAATTTTCATCTCTGTTTTTCTTGCTTTGGTTGGGAAGTCGGAATGTCAAATATCAGTCAGCTGGTGTATGCGGATGGATTTGTAGTTTGTGTTTTTTGCAATGCACAATCCTAACCTAACCCTACCTAACACAATGTTTTTGTGGAACTCCGCTGTAGGATTTGATTGCGTAATATCAAACTAGAGGGAGACTGCGGGTTTACGCAATACTTTTCAATAACTGAGTGTATTGCAAAACCTCAATTTTAATAAATATTGGCAATTTGTTACAAATAATATTATTGTTATCGGCGGGACTTACCATTCAGAGCTTTGTTACTTGAATTAAATGTGCTAATTTCGCTATTTGGAAAACATTGTTGTAAATCGTATTTATGTGAAAGTTTTAAAAAATTGACGTTTGAAATGCTTTCTTACTGGTTGACAGATTCAAGACGGAACCAACGTCTCATGGGCTCCAAGAAAAATCGGACTGGAATGGAAGATGTTTTTGCTCCGTTGGCTATGAGTAGTTTGGGAACTGGACCTGGAGTCATAAATCTGGGAGAAAAATCTCTTGGGTAAGAATGAAAGAACTTCAAGGAAAAATAGGAACGTCAAGTATTTACAGATGAATAATAATGATAACATTTCCTGTTTATTTTTAGTATTGAAAACAACGGTTATCATCCCGGGTCACAACCAAACTACCGACCATCTGGAGGAATGCGGAATTTCAATAATTATAATAATTCGGTTACTGGACCTTTCTACATGCAGCAGCACAAAAGTAAACTAAATCAATATGACCACCATAGTCAGATGGCGATGCACCATAACAACGTTCGAAGTAATCCTAACATGATCGCTAATGGTGAGAAAAATGCTGATTGCTAACTATAAAATTAATTGAAAATAATAACCAATATCTATAGTAGTCTGCAGAAATGTCTCTTTGCCCCGTATACCCCACCGGCGAAATAATTATTAGATCGTATTTTGACATATTATCTAAAAACTTATAAGTTCATTAACTGTTGATTATGAAGATTTAATGATATTCAAAGCTGACTTCGCTGAATTAGCTGATCGTAAGTTTGCAATGTCTTTAATTTAAATTGTATATTTTACAGGCTATGAGAAGACTCCTGTTACTCCACGATTTATGAAACAAGGACAGAATTCTCATTCAAATAACATCGGCAATTCAGGAGCAATGCCACAAATGGCTCCTTCACATGATGAACTGTCTCTACGACCTCCACCAAGTTCAATGCGAAAGATGTTCCCGAACAACATGAAGTCGAACGTGTTTATGCCAGTCTTAAACGAAACAAAACCAATTACGATGAGTCAACGCATGTCAATTCAAAGTGTCATCGTTTCAAAAGATCCCTCTAATTCATCGACTAAAAGTGCGATCGAAAAAATGAAGCCGAAGAAGGAAAAGGTACTATTAATAAAAAATTACATAGTTTTTAAATTCACATATTTCGTGGTAGAAAAACGTCTAAAGTCTGAATGTCTAATAAAAAAATGTCTAATCTCAGGGTCCTTCAAAAGAGGATATTCTGAAAAAAGCTGAAGAACTTGTGGATGAATTTATTGAGCATAAAACGGAGAAGGTGACTTCTGAAGCCTTCAAAGAAATGAAGATGCCGGAGCGGCTTCTGACCGACGTTCTTACTACAGTGTTCAATAAAGCCTTGGATCGAAATGGTAAAACTTTAAAAGTAACTTTAAATTAGGTTAAATAAAATATTAGTATGATGTATTAATAATGAATCGTGTTTTAAATCATTGCAGAAGCGGAGCGCGAGCTTATCTACTCTTTAATGCTCTACACTGTGAAAGACCAACTCACCACTCCGACTCAATTTTTAGATGCCTTTAAAAACATTCTGGATTTAATGGATGATTTGGAGGTAATGCTTTACACTGTGAAAGACCAACTCACCACTCCGACTCAATTTTTAGATGCCTTTAAAAACATTCTGGATTTAATGGATGATTTAGAGGCGGATATTCCACGCAGTAAATCCTACGTGGCTGCCCTGGCTGCTCTTGCTATTACTGAAGAAGTTTTCACACTCGCTGAAGTCGCTGAAATGGAAGGTGGTAACCATTATCCATTTTTGTTCTTGGTATTGCAACAACTCGGCAAAACCATGGAGAAAGTGAAACTCTGTAAACTTTTCAATGACAGCAAGGTATTGGAAACAATTAATGAAATTACTATAAAATATTAAATAATATTATGGACAATTTGTTAAGCTATGTGAATTATTTGTACAATATTCTCTTTATATTTAACTCAGATAAATCTTCTAAATGTACTTCCCAAAATTGATCGTACTAAGGATCGGTTGGCTGAAATTTTGGAGGAACGCGAACTGAAATTTCTTTTCCCATTACTAAAAATTCAAGATGACATGGCTAAACAGCTTCAAGTATGCGTCATGAGATCCGACATATTAATTATAAATATTATTATACTCATAAGACTTACATAATATAATATAGATTAATAGTTGCAATAATAACTAATATATTTTTAATTAGAAAAATCCCGACACTGTTGAATTTTTGGCTTGGATAACCGACAGCGTTGACGCCACTTATTATACAGACCATGGATTCATAAGTGCTCTCATCACTGTCATTTTCAAATATGTTACTGATGTAAGTTACATTTATATTTACTAACTTATTATAAAGTACAGCTTATCGGATTAACAATGATAAAATAATATTATTAATTATTGCTGTATTATTTATTTTAGGACGCTTCTAAATCTATCGGAACTGAGGTAAGTAGTGGCAACGAAAAAGCCACATTGGAAAAAGAGAAGGAACTCCTGCTGAAATTCAAACCAGTATTTGGGAAATTTTTGAGAGCTCAAGGCGAGTTGCAAATAATAGCTTTGTATGCCTTGCAAGCCGCGTGGTTCGGTATTGACTCTCCAAAAGGTCTGTTGCGTCTTTTATAATTGTTTTCGATGTTATATTTATAATGTAAATACGTATTTAATGAAATGAGCAGAATTTATTATCGTATTATATTTTTATTTGCAGTCATGCTTCTCCGATGGTTCATGAATTTGTATGAGTTGGAGATCATCGATGAAGATTCCTATTTGAAGTGGAAAGAGGATATTCGGGATGATTATCCTGGAAAAGGGAATGCCCTGTTTCAGGTTAGTTGATTTCGTTAGACTTAAAAAAATACATCTATTCGGGTTATAATTAATGTCAAAATATTATTGTGAATTTAGGTGAATCAGTGGCTACTTTGGTTAGAGCAAGCTGATGAGGAAGACGAAGATGGTGACCAATAACTTAAAAAAACCTTTTTGATAAAAAAAATAATTATAATAAGTAATCAAATTTTTGTATACAACAATTTAATTATAAATGCCCGTTAGGCATTCAAAACGTTTCTAACCATATTTACTTGCTTTGATGAATGAGCGCCTACTTTACATTACACCTACTGCTATTCTTTGAGTATCTTCTAAATTCAATTCAAGTCCACTATTATTAGTACGTAGTAATTTTGTATGGTAATTAGTATCTGTGTTTTTGGTGTGTGTTTAATAAGTATGTACTTTGACAATTTGATTGCCGAGGGTTGCAAAAATGGTTGACAAATGAAACAGTTAACCAAAAAGATTTTTTGAAGTACCTACTTATAGTAAGTCCTATGAGAATTTTTTGTACTTTTATTTATTTTTAAATCCCATCGGCTGACTTGTATTTGGAATTTATTCCTCCATAATGTTAAATAAAGTACTTAACTGAGTTTTGTTTCCAACCATCGTTTTTTCTGTTGTCTTCATTTCTTTATAGGGTAATTTTATAACTGAGCATTTACTTATAAATTAAAAATTTCAGTGGCCATCTTACAAGGCAGGGATTTAGAGTTAAAGATAGAAAAGCACAAGTACATTGGAAATAAATAGTGGTTACTCAAATTATATTGTTATGTCGTTTCCCCTGACAAATAATAGTTCTATGTTAATATAACTGCAAGAAATCTACTTGTGATTTTGTGAAACGGGGTTTTAAATATATTGAAAGTAGCATACACAATCTGATCAGCATTCAGATAATACTATCAAAGAGTAATTAGTAAATTGTATTATCATCTACTTGTTCTGTTCTACGAATTTTCCCCAACAAATCGACAAATCATGATTGCATATTGCATGATAATGTGACCATCAGCAGAGGTGACCTTGATAAAAAGTAAAAGCCAGAAATTGGATATACAAATCATAAGTAAAATACATTAACCCCAATCAACAATTCAGTAGCTATATATGAATAAATGAACATTTATGGCCTCCAACTACAAAAAATCGAAGAAGGAAATAGAAATATCACATTATACATTCTAGTATATTATTAATTTACATAAATGTAAAGTATACGCACTTAAATGGACCTACCTACTTATCTACTATATAGTATATGATATACAATAAGTATACATTTATACTATGCAAAAGTGCAGTGAATAATTAATTGTGTGCAAGTATGAGCGTTGAAACTGAAGTGCCCTTGTAAATTTGAAAGGTCATTATCAACGCTTGACAATGTGAATGATTAATCGTTCTCAATTTGATCCCAACTTTTAATTGAGTATGCTCATGTTAATGATTATAAATTTATAACATTTCGATTAATTGTATAAGAGTTTTTATGCGTCGTTAGTTGGCCAAGAAAATCTTCAAATAAGTTACTAGACAGTGCCCAATATCAAGAATTTTTACTTATATACCCGATTAATTAAAAATTATAATATAAAAACAGGGAAATCAAAATTGTCCATACAAATGTCTTCGCTTAGTTCGCTTGGTATAAATATTAGCTAAATTGGATAATTGCTCGTCTGAGATCCACCATAACGAGGAGGAATTTGATCGGCATCTATAGTTTCCAGAACGGCCTTTTTCCACACAGCTTCCTTCGAGTCATAAATTTCTATTTTTGAGACGGTATTAGCAGATAGTAGAGGTTTTATCATTCCGAACAACATTGAGAATATCCTGGGAGCTGCAATTATTACAAATGAATATAAATACACAAGATATTAACCATATATTTAATTATCAGTAATAAGGTATTTATTCTTTACCGTTTATTATAATGGCCTTTCCCAATGTTTCAGGGTAGTTAGCTTCGTATAATTTTATTGTTTCCAGTGTTAACTCGATATCTATAAAGTTACAAGAATATGAATATTTTCAGTCAAGAAGAACAATTATTGAAATTACTTTTTTTTAATCCAAAATACTCTGATGGTGTCTTACATTTTTTATGCATCAGTTTGCCATAACTGAAACCCGCCATATCAAATATAACGGTAAACTGTGTGTGTGGCCAGAGGGATTTATTAGGAAAGTTGTTACTCCACATTTCCTGCATTGTGCAGTCCATGATTTCTAAAACTTGAGTAAGGAAGCGAATGATCTCTTCCTTTTTCCCATTGTCCAGCATATTCCGAAGATCCCAGTCCCCATAAGGTACACCGACCACTGTATATTAACATTTTGCGATATGATAATTAGTTACACACGATTTCTAAGAATTTTTTAATATTAAGTAATGTATTTCAGTTAAAAGAAAAATACTACAAAAATTGTTTGCAGTTTGCAACTTTTGCAAGTACCTGGACGTCCGGCTTTATCTATGCCGCCGAAAGCACATGTAAAGAATTTGTTAAATTCTTCTGGTATTGGTTCCATTAGAATTGCTTTTGTGCCATAATCTTTGCGCCATGCGGTAGACTGTAATTAAAATTTTATCAGATTTTAATTTATAGTGTATAATTGAGTAAAGCTGTAGATAGACGATGATAATTCAATTGAGTCAGACTTACATTTCTAAGCATCTCCTCAGCCTTTTCTAAATTGTGGTCTCGGGCTAAAAGGAAATAAAATATCTATTTAGTTATTACCAATAACGACGAATTTCCTAAACGGTATTTCTTTCTTGGTTTTAGTCTTTGCAATTTTCGAATCTCAACTATAAAGACGGTGTCAGTGACCCATAACAGTTTCAAATATTACATTTCTCATTGGAGAGTTGCGGTTAGCTAGTTTAATTACTTTGTCCAGGCATTATATAATATGTCAATTATAATATGTTATCACTTTTAACCGAAAAGCCAAAAGCAAAGGTCGTAATAATTAAGTACCTCGAATCCATCGAAGAAGGTAAGAATCATTTTTCAATAGCTCTGCTGACACACAATCCTTTATAGAAACGCGGAACTGGGAATAGAAATCAACATTTTAATTAAATATGTAATACAATTCCTAATTAAGACATTCTAAATTCTAAGTATTAATATAGGTAGGTAATTAATTACCGCTTTTAAGAGTTCCGTTTCTTTCTCATCTGGAGGTCTTGACATATCTGTATATGTATCAACTGTACATATTTAAATAATGTTTGAGCTCAACAAATAAGGGAGTTAAAAAGATTCTTATCAGTGCAGGCAGACTGCAGACATGAGGATTCCCAGTATGTCCCAGGAGTGTGTTATTACATACATTTATACTTACTACTACTTACTATATAATAAATGTATAATAATAAATGTATACTTCAATAACCCAACGTGCCAAAATAAAATACCAACGATTATCTCACAGCTTTCGATATCTACCTACCATAATATACTAAATTCAAGATCAATTATTTTCCTAGATATCGAAACCTAAACCCAGTACCTGGTAATGTAATTAAAATATTCTCCAGAAATCAATAAATAAAAGCGATATCTAATGTAATGACAAACAAACTTCACTCACCACTCACAGGGACATCTACTATACTCTATCATGTGCAAAGATAAGTCAGTCCTTCGCATCATATAATAATGGATAAGGTACGGACGTAAGTATGCAGTTGTTTACTCCAGTATATACATATTGTTATAAAATGAGATTGCTCAAGAGAGCTGACAGATTTAATCGGTGTTCTTATCAGTGGATGATTGTAACTTGAAACATTGGAAAACAATAAATATAGACGAGCCGGTTACTACTCTAATAGAGTAATCCGCAATTCTCACAATAATTTTCTCAACTTTTTGAAACAATGTGAGTTAACTCACACAATTGATTCTAGCAACGAAAGGGTGCTTGGCTTGATTGCATGAAGCAACTCCTCAACAGGAGGATAGATTTCTAGGCATATCAGTGCATGTGTGAGTGGAGTTTTTGCATGACGATTAGTCTTACTTTGTGAGTTTGTCATTGTCGCCCACGTATTCTATTAGTAGTATGGAATACCCATATGTTACCGTGTTTGCATTGAAACTCAGGATGGATTAAAACGTCCCAGTAACTATTGAACCACGGAAAGACCTTCCATGCTTTTAAAACGCCAATACCAACTTTGATATTAAGCAATGGTACTTTTTCTGACAGATTAGAATGGGTAGAACCCGAAAAGAATTATTGTAATTAACGACTACTGATGGTTTCAAAAATATTTAAAGAAACCGTTTTTAAAATATTTGCATTCATGTATACATTACTGACAAATTTTAACTTATATGTTAACTGTGATAATTGTTTTCAGATTCCACACATCCAAATCTGCCAGAAAAAATAATTATCTGCCTACTAGTAAAATTATGGGATGTCATTGGTATTTTAAAATATTGTTGGGACATTTTAACCTAGGTATGAGGACTATGAGATATCCAAAGTGTCAATACAAACTGTGACATACAATAGATACAATTTCTTAAATCTCGTCGAAGATTCCGCGTGGCAATAGACGATTTGCCAAAGGGCCGCCTTTTTAGACGAAAAAACGAAGGCTATGTTTCCTGACAGCCATGCCTACCAAGTATATCATTCGAAAGGTCCCTAAAAGAGCTTTAGAAACCCACCAGGGGTATTTTTCTCTACATCGATCCGTTTTCGAGTAATCAGCGGGCAAAGCTCAGCGGTCAAAATTTACCCGCTGAGTACTCGTAAACAGATCAATGTAGTGAAAAACACCCCTAGTGGGTTTCAATAGCTCTTTTAAAACTTCAATACCTTTCGAATGATGTACTTATGGTGGGGATTGTTGTCAGGGCACATGTCCATCGTTTTTTCGTTTAAGTAAAAAGGCGGCCCTATTGCAAATCGTCTAGATTGTATCTACAGTTTTGCACTAAATGGGTATTACTGACTACTGATAGTAATTTGCATGTTGAAATGGGTTACACATGACTACCTATCTTCGGTTAGCTCTTGAGAGCAAAATATCTTCATAAACACTTTAGGAACATTATATGACAGTAAAAAATAACATAATAATATATTAGATGTAACTATAAAGATAAAATGATTTTCATTTCTTATTAATATAAACATAATGCTATAACCGTCTAACCCGAAAAATAAATATTGACTTTTAAAATCTACTAATATGTAGAACTCTCAATATAAACTTCGAATATTTATGAATAATTCCAAATAGGTATTTATTATTTTACAAAATAAATACAAAGATAAAATAAAGAGGTCAGAAAAAGTATACTATACCAGAATTTAAGATAAAGCCATCAAATGAGTTTCACTAGTTTATATCAAAAGTATAATTGGAATAATTTGTTTAGAAAACTTATTTCTTCTTTCCATCAGTAAGCCGTAAATAAGGTTCATCGCCTTCCAATAATTTTTCGATGTCCTTGATGATGCCAGCTTTTGTTTTCTTATCGGTGACAATTCCATGTGAAGCACACACAGCCTTTAATTGAGGAACGCTCATATTTTCCATTGTCTGGGGGTAAATCCTGAATCGCAAGTTTTTTCTTTTTTGCGGGATTTGCTTCACCCTCGTCCCCAGCTTCCGTCAGCATTCGCTTGGAATCAAGTGCATTTCTGTGTCGCACAAGTCGGGCGATTAATTCGTCTCTTTCGCCCGTTTCATCAATTTTGTAACTTTTGCACATAGCTTGAAGTTGTTTTTCTGAGAGAAGCCACATATCCGTTTCTTTTCCGCCAAGGTACTCCCATGACTGTACATTTTCAACTTCTTCTTGCGCTTCCTTCAATTTGCTTTTCTTTTCCGCCAGTTCTTGATCCTGTTGCAATTGTTTTGCATAGGCAGCAATTTTTTTGTTATCGTTACAGCTTCCCAAATGTTCGAGACGTAGAGTATCGCTGCTTTCAACTTCTTCCCCACAGCGAGGACACTGATCCAAAAGATTTAGTACAAAAAGTTTATCTTTTCCTTTTTGACCAATTTCTTCATGACGGGATTTTGCTCGTTTTTGACGTTCAGCCAATTGTTCCTTTTCCTTGAGTCGCTTCTCTTGTTTTGCGCGGATGTCATTTCGATATTCTTTTTCTCTTTGTGCAGAAATGTGGAAGATGAAAAATCCAAACGGCTTTTTGCATTTTTCATTGCCACACGTCAATTTGCGATGGTAATCATTTGGATGATATTCAAAAGGGTGCTTACAAAGAGGGCATTTATGAATTGCTGTCATACAACCAAAATCACAGAGACAAAGTGCACAATTGTAGGTCTTCAATCCCATCATCATAAAGTTGTAGTCGAACTTCTCTACTCCACTATCTGGCAATCCCCATTCAGCTTTGCATCTTGGACAGAAAAGAGTTGTTCGGAAACATCCGTCATTAGAGCGCATAATTGTCTTCTCCTTCTTCTTAGCATCCTCTTCTTCCATGTACAATTCCGGCTGTGACAATCTTTCATAAGCAGTGATTAAGCATTGGAAAGCTTTTGTAGCCTCAGGAAAGGCTTTATGCAATTTATCCGGATGGATTAACAAAGATAACTTCAAGTAAGCCTTGCGCATCGTTGCTACAGATGAATCCGTTGTGATATTTATTCCAGACGCTGACAAAATTGCAGGATAGTCATCTTGCATTTCTAAAATCTGTTTAGCCTCCATTACTCCTTTTGGTTCTTCAGCATCTTTCCTTCCAGAACTTGCTTCTCCATCACCCGCACTGCTCTTTGTTCCTTTTTTCTTTAAGTGATCCACCAAACTTAATTGTAATTCAAAATTATCACCAGTGACGTCCATTCCTAGCTGGGCAACAATTTTTCGAAGTTGTACAGGTTTTAATTCAAATGGTGTTGTTTTCTTTCCATCTTGAGTCACAAACAAATCCAGGTGCTTTACGTCCAAATGCATACTAACTCGTTTTTCAACCTCGTTAGCTGTTCCTTTCATAGGCAGTCCCCAGCTTTTCAAATACGCCTTCAAATCAGACAGCTGACAATGCCCAAGCGTTTTCTTCTCCCACATCCTTTTCCATTTCGGATCACTATCCCCCGACATTTTAGCAGTCTTTTCTGCTACACTCTGAAACCATTAAAATGAAACATTAACTCCTTATTTATGTTAAGTATTAAACTAATTAAAGGTTAAACACCAGAAACAATTTTAAACATTTAAGATAGTTAGCTAACTTTGTAAATTCAGATTTGAATAACGCCAACAGGGGCGTTATACAAAGAGAGCTAATGGGTTTGTTTATTAACTTTTACCAAATCTTGTATTTGGATTTTAAATCAAATTCAGATATGCACAATGACTAATAATCAATTAGTTTAAGGCGTCTGCAGGTGAGAAAAATGAATGAATCAACTGCATACGCAATGCATAGCATACTGAACTGAGGAACTAATTTTCCATGGCATGAATGTGACGAATATTTTATCTCATATTGTTTGTCATTTGTAATATATTTTAACTACATTTACAAATTGAAATTCGATATTCTCATTTCATCCGATTTCCTTATGGTATTATGCATTAAGGTACAGATAGCCAGACAACATGAACATGACGATGACTTGACCTCCATGATGTAGAAACTACACTGTTTTTTAACCAAATGGCTATAATCTCTGGTCACTGGTCACCGGTAGGATAAATATAAATATCAAAATATCACGTGGATTAATATTTATAATCAAATACCTGAAGGTGTGGACTCGCTCGACTCAAAAACTCTTCAGACTATTTGGTAGATGATTCCAAAACTTAATATTGCACCTCAACCGCAAAATTGTTTTAAATTCCGAAAGACTGAAAAAATTATAGAATGTCAGGTTTGCTTCTTGACTCCGTGTCGTGTCACTACTTTCTCCTTTGATGACTGACAACTGTTCGCCACTAAAAATGAAACAAAAACAGTTATAGATATCCGTAATAAAATAATTCTTGTTTAATTTTGTTTTAATTTGGCTTGTTTTTCTTCTGACATCTGAAAAATACATATTATAATATTATTATAGGTGATGAAGCTTATGAACTTATGAAAATGGAGCGAAACAACGAGGTTCTCCAGTGGTCACTGTCAACTGTGGTTGTTACCTTTTGATTTTTAGTAAGACTAGGTGCGGGGTCACGGGTGATCGGTTGACGGCTAACGATAAAAATAAATCCAATCTCCAGACACCAGAGGGAATGTAATCAGTAATGTTGAATGCAGTCAGCTTTCAGGTGCAAGCGGTCACCAGTATAAAAAATAGAATGGTTGATGGTTAGCGGTTAACAGTTAAAGAATTGTCCAAGTCCCCAGTCCAGTCCCCCACCTGTGAAAAACAAAAATAAATGTAGAAAAAAGGCATTTGTCAGTCAGATATCAGATGTATTAAGCTGTTGACTGACAGTAAACAAATGACAAAACGCTTCGTCGTCATTCTTCACTAAAATTAAATGCTTACTTTCTGTGTTGGTGAAGGAGTAGTTATGATGTCTGTCACTTTGTCAGTTGTCGGCTTTGACTCTACCAAAAGCCTCCAATTTCTGCCTATTTTAAACGGGCACCGAGGCGCTGAGACGAGCGACACACCGACAGCCTATAGTCTATGTGTGTAATGTTTAAACCAACAAAGCAATAACGCCCTATTATTAGACCTTTTCATCTTTTTGGTCAGTAGAGGACTGAAAAGGTAGAAATTGATCGATCGGGTCAATCGGGTGAGAAAAAATAGATTCGGGAAGCCGAAATCGAAATTCATTATAATATAGAGCACCAATTCAAAACAGTATATAGACACCTCTAAGTAGCCTGCATGTCTTGTACGCATGTTTTCTAATAAAATTAAATAGTCTTTGGAGGCGTAATTCAGTTCCCTGTCAATCTAACAGAATGAAATTGTCACTGAAATTGATGTGAAATCTCCCTAATGTTCTGTTATAAGAGGTGGGCACATTCTATGAGGAAAAAATGTACCCAGCAAACAGGCCATCAAAAATTGGCACTAATTCTTCCTTTTAAAGAAAGCTTAAAGAACTACCTTTCGTTTTGAAATTGACAATATTTTCTTAATTGTTCAACCCGAAAGTCAATATTTTGCTAAATTATTGCCTACTTAGAACAGTGCACAGTCAAATCTCGAATTTGGGAATTTCTGCATTTTTATATAATATTGGGAATGCAGTTCTATCTCTATCTATGAAAGAATTATTAAGAGAATCAAACCTAGTTTTTAAGTTATAGCACTATGACATCAGGGTAGTGACAAGTGACTTCTTGACTAGTGAGAGTGACAGGCGAGAGTGAGTGAGAGTGACGGGTATGATTTTGTAGCCGAGATTGTAACGGGTATAATTTTTATCCTTCAATTTTTTTTTTCAGATTTGGAGATCAGATATATCGATCGAAGAATATTCTGTGACGCTCACTGGAAATCATCATGAAAAAAACTTCACAGTCATTAAATACCATCAGTCTATCCAAGAATTTAGGGTATGATACTCGCACAATTCATTTCAATCCATCCTAATAAGAACTGCGATAATTATGATACGGCACGCTAATGTACTAATAAAGCTAGTGACGATTCTGACGATGTCTACCTCCTCCTCCTCTGCGTGATATGTGCGAAGTTTTTAGATTTCAATTCATATTAGTAATAATTCGGACAAATAAATAAAATAAATCTCCTTAACGCATGTTGATTCACAAATCTGTTCTTATTGTCAAATTACCTACTTGCAACATTCAGTTATTACAATAATATTACAAATGTAACATTTAATTCCAGTTCATAAAAAATATAGGTTTTCCGCGTAACTCCCTTTCGTTCAACCTTATCTCTATCGAAGTTAAAGTATTGGATTACTGCTGTTTGCATTCAGGATTATTATTACCAGCAATGCGTGTCCTCCGACTTTTTATTCCCATACCTCGGAATCGGCCACCTGCTTCACTGTCACCTCCATCTGTAATAAATAGAAAAGTTTCTGTTATCATGTAAGCTGATCAGAAAATATTCAACCCATGAATGAAAATCTTATGCAGAGACAATTTAAAAGTTTTAACCTCCGCTTTCTTCTTCTTCGGCTTCTTCCTCCTCTTCCGAACTTTCCTCGTCTTCGAAAGCTTCACCAGTGTAATACAAGACAGCACGAGGGACAATTTTTTCACGAATATACTGGCCAATTTCAAAATCATTCATCAAACGCATCTGACTTTCTTCATCCAGGGCTGATTCTATAACAGTATAAAAATATTTCATTCAGGAACAAAATAGTAACTGCAAATCCGATTGGAACTTAGAATACTGCTTTAATTAACAATTTACCTTGAGGGGGGTCGAA
>JABASI010003155.1:0-17329 GCA_019776505.1 Tomocerus nigrus | reverse complement strand
TTGACTTCAATCTGTTTTCCTAAGACTGTCCTCCTCTTATTACGCTCTCATAGACATTGTTGTACTAGTCCTAGCTCTACCAAGCCCGCCACCACTACTACTACTACTACTACTGCATTCTTTTTTCGCCCCCATTTCGAACTCAGCCGCCTCCAACACTAAAACTTACTCTCATCCTTAATTTGAATTACCTTCCGTGGATTCACTGCTACCTACTTACTACTAGATAGGTAGCTACTTATATAAGAAGTCTGACATGGATGTACAAACAAGTAGTGTTCGTCTGTCAAACGCAAATCAATTCACACAAAAGAATACATAATGCACGGCCTACTCAACTAACCTCGGGGCCCGCACATCCTACACATGGCCATCCACCTTTCCAAATAATAAATAATGTACATATATATGACAAACAATCCATAATCCGTGACTGCTACAAATACAATTTCCTCCTGTGATTCATTTCACTTCATTTTTTCACATTACGATTTCTCCTCGCTCTTGCTCCGAGCTCTACGAAAATTAGTTCCTTCATTGATTTTCTCCAGGCCGACTTTATTCCTCTTCCCCCGTTCACTATTATTGTTATTATTATTATTATTTACAATTTATGAATCAAATGCATCAACATTATTGCAAAATATATTCTTGACTTGACTTGACTCTGTCTTTAGATTAACTGATTATTTGCAAAGAAATTTTTTTGCATGAATATTTATGTACATGGAGAGAACATCAGAAAAATTGTAATGGGTAACAAGAGAGATATGTGCAACTCTATGCTCATTGACTACTAAATAGCCGGATATATATTACCTGATGCATGTGTATAAATATGCAAAGCTGGCTCTTCTGCTTTTTTACCATCAGCCTTCGAGTATCTACTATACCTAATTGCATATATCATTCAATAAAAATAGATTTGCAGAATAATAGAGCGGAATTTCAGGAGTGAGCGTGGTTTGGGTTTTGGATTTTTTTAGTAAACGTATCTATCAATATTTTGCATTAAATTCCCGGCAAGATCTTCTTTATTGGTGAATATTTTAGAGAGGGAGGAATAATATATAATCCATGAAGGCAAGAACACTATTCTGTGTATCAAGACAAGACAGCTCGACGAATTCGCTACGCTACAAAAATATGTAGAGGAGGAATTTTTATTTCGTTATTTTAGATGTAGATATGGGCCACTTATTCCGCCTGAAGATATCAGAGAAAATCTAATTTAAAATATTGGAAAAAGTAGTACTATTTATGTGCATGTGCCGCCTAAAGAATGAAAATGATTGAGCACGTATGCAAATATCTATTTACTACACACACCGTATGTTTATTTTCCATTCTCTTACACTTTCATGCACTACACACTCTCTCTGTGTGTCGGAGTTGTTGTACTTAAGTCGTGTCTTATTCCTACTGCACAGACTTGGCCTTTCTGAAAGTGAAAGTGTTATGCTATGATGAGGGAGAGTAGTTATGCACATTGTCTTTGATTATGGATTACATAATAGTAGAGAGTTGATAAAAATATAGGTTATAATATATAATGGTGGTGTATTAGGGAGTGAGATTGGGAAATGTTGATAGCGGGGAGGAGGCGGGTAGTAGTAGGTAGAATGTCTTTTATGGCTTCATCATTGACTGATGTTATGTTACTGTGTGATGTGTGAGATAGAGAAGTAAGTATAGAGATTTGCAAGGGCTTTTTGCAAACCGTTTCGTGTCCGTGTACGTTTTCCGACTATTTCTTGCGCTCTTTACTGCAGCACAATGGAGAGGAGAGTCTGAAGAGAGAGAGAGAGAGAGAGCGTGTTAGATAGCTATATACGTATCTATTATGTAATGCAGTAGTCATATAAAGAGAAAGTAGAGAGAAAGTAGAGGGGGAATAAGAAGGGCACGGAAAAGAGTTGCTCTGACTTTGCCATTGTCTCTGTCCATATGTGATCTGAATTGAATGCTTAAGTTGCTCGCATTCCCTCGCATCTTCTAAGCAAGAGTGAGTCCCATCCCAGTGTTTTTGCCATGTAGCTACATGGATTCTTGGCAGATGAGACTGAGGAGAGGGAGCAGATCAGATTTCCGATAGATAAGTCCAAGTTGACTGTAACATAATAGGAGTGAAACGAGCTAGCGCACACAAACACAAGATCCGTCCGTCCGTCCGTCGGCTATAGACTCACTCACTACTACCCGCTCCCTCACTCACTCACATAGATAGGCACATATATTATTACATTTAGCTACCTACTTCCATTTATTCCGGCGGACAGAGAAACTGCTTTTAGCCAATCTCCGACTAACTATTCAACCAACATATTATGTAGCTACCTACACACCATTATCCGCATATTATTATATCCTCCGACCAACTCCCAACAACCTATCTACAACTTTCTTTACTGGCCAATATAAATTCCCTCTAATTTACTATGCTATAGCTAACCTACATATTTAGAGCATCTCTCTCTCTCTCTGTCCTCTATTTATAGCATCCTCTCTCTCTCTCTCTCTACGTGTATCTCATTATACTTGCATCAACTTCCTATAGAAAAACAAGCCGACTTTCTCCATGTGACCATAGACTTTCTTCTTCCTGCTTTCGAATAACTTCTTTAATGAATACTTTCACTGGAACTAAATAGAAAGCATAGAGCACAGACTATTACCACTACTCACACAGAACCCACTGTGTGTGTGTCTTTCTGCTCTAGTACTACAGACAGATACATACCTAAGCGACTTGAATTGTGTTTCTAAGTAAATGCATACATATTTATGTAGTTCCTAGTTTAGCCCCAAATTCTCCTCTCTCTCTCTCTCTCTCCAGATATATTTACTTGCACTCATTCCTATTCGCATAGTCACTCCAAGTAAGTATAATGCGACTACGTTGATACTTAAATGTTCATTTTGGGTCTTTCCTATGGTAATCCTTCTCTGGCTTTTTATTACAATGCCACTTCCTCCGTAAACTACTTTCCCGCTGGGAAATTTTCTAATCTTGATATATTACTCGAGAATAACCAACAAGTATCTGTATTTGTAAATAAAATACTTTCATTCACTTTTTATTTGGAAGAGCGAGCCTTTTATACCCGCAGCCTCCTTCCTTTTTCTTTCTCTCTTTCTCTCTCTGCACTCGAACTAAGTCTAAAGAGAAATTCCATTAGAGCCTCCTAACCTCCTTTCTAACAGGTATAACATTTTTTGAGTGAAGATCAATGAAAGCACATCATTCCACATTATCAACAATTTCGCAGCAACTAAGCACAACACCCTTTCGAATCTTTGAGTGAATAAAAACAGTTTTTTCTACTTTGTGCCCATTACTGCAGTTAAATTCTAATAGTAAATGTAAGAATCTTAATAAAAGAACCATAATTTGCTAAAAGAACATGCAATGAAATAAAGAAACCTAATGCGACATAACCAAATGGAACAGCTCCAAATATTATTGTTTCATGGATCATGATTGCAGCATTTTATTAACATAATAACACCAGCCAGCTGTCATAACGTTTGCTGCTAATAAATTCCCAGTGGTAGGTACGTTGAATATTTAATTCCCTGATGGTATAAATTCCTGCATTAAAAGTAATTTATGCAGTTATTTAAAACTGTTTGCAAAGTTGGACCATAAATATAATGCGTTATTATTATGCACATACTTAATATTGCGACCATTTATATTCTGAGCATTTTATGCATAGAATATTAGAGGGAGTTTATGCATATAGCCAATTGGTAACAGATGCTTTATTCAACAAGAAAACTGAAATCTAGCAAATGTGAGAAAGCAAGGATTGTCTAAAAGATAAAAGGGAAGAAAACTCGGAAATTTACAAGTGGGATTGATGATAGTACAAGATGCTTGTTGAAATATTGATACATCTTTATGTATATACTTAGGTATGCAATATTATATTCTATAGTCTTTATGAGTATAATATGATAAAGCTGAGCTTTTTTCTATAGCTAAAAACAGAGGAATATAATACTAACTATTGCCAAACAAAGCACTTGTGAAAATACATGTCGTGGGAAAGTGTACTTTTGGAGGATGTACCCATTATGTACTATTACTTGTGTAGGTGGATTTGATTTGGGGAGTTGTGAAAACCTTAGACTGCTATGCTATGTGTGTGTTTTGTTTTGTTTAGTGTAAATATGTTAGGAGCGGAAGAGTTAAGAGCTGTAGGTAATAAATCCAGAACTGATAGTTAATAAATAAGTTGGAAGAGAGGAAAAGGATATTTATTAGCTACTAGGTAGCTATTGAGTTTCTGGACAGACAGATACATGGATACTTGAAAGAATTACTTATAATATTATTAGCAGTTGTTGTGTCTGTAGTGCTGACTATAAGATGTCGGCTGAATGGAGAGATAGAGAGAGAGCGGAGGGATTCTAGGATTTCCTCTTGATTGTGACGAGCAGAGCACTGTAGTAGTTGAAGAAGCATCTATATTTACTGCTGCGAGGATATTGTGTACGGATACTGATAATAAAAGTTGTCAGAGTGAAAAAATACATAACTACTTATACAGGACTGTGGAGAAGCGGAAGTAGTGGCAGGGAGTGATATTGTTGGCAATACGCAACTACATCGACTACAACAACGTACTGTATTAAATATGTATCAAGACACGAGTTTGTTATTTGTTTGTGAAGCATGAGATGATAGGAGTCCAGGAAATGTGTAATAAGAAACATCATGACTCAATACAAAGAGCAATAAACTTTTTCTTAGTTCATGTCAGTTATTAAACGGAGCTTAACTCGGCTCGGCAGCCTCATTTCTGCACATACACTCCACAAATACATCTATTATGCACTACTACTCGAAACTTTCTTTTCCGCCGAGCCTGCCATGTGCCATTTTATTGTCACACAAAATGTGCAAACTTTCTCAGTACTTTGCAAAATTGTTTTTATGAACTTTCGAGATGTTCATCGCCCGTTTAGTAAACGAATGAGAAATCTTTGAATAACTACTACTCTGCCTATTAAATTAACATTCGCATTTATAATTATTGCTACATTCAATAAACTACCCGTAACTGCTACAACTTAATTAATTATTTTCAATAGATCATTAATTCATGAATATTTACATTTCCTAAAGGAACCTTTTTTTCTGTGAAAGAAAGAAAAGAAATGTCTTGGAAAACACAAAATGTTCGTTATATAGCGATATTTAATATACTTATCTAAAACTTTTCAGTATTACCAGTGGCGCTTGCATTACAGAAATTATCTGCAATTTTATGCAAAAAAATTGGCCAAATCTCTTTATCAGGCAGTCAACCTTACGTCGCCTACATTATATGCTTATAACATGGTAGTGTGATTTTATAGGCTCTAGTAAAACTTATTAGTTACAAAGTAACGAGATAAATGTATGAATTTTTTGCTGGAGTGTGTAGGCTGAGAGTGGAATGAAGGTATGCATATTGCATATGAAATATTCCATATCTAAGATAGTGATAATGCAAAGCCGGACGAATGAACAACCATAAAGGAGCGTGACAAAAAACAGGAAAAGATCAGAAAAGATTTGACATTTTAGGATTTTCATGCTTGAGAATTTCCCTTGAGAATGCTATGCACTTTGCTATTCTTTCCCTTCGCTATGTCTCAGTGAATGTATATAGTTGGGGATGGAGTTAGATCTTCCCATGATTCTCTGAGTGAGTGAGCTTAAGGCGAAAGCTTTCACTCTTTTGACTTTTCATTTCCTTTTCAACCCTTTCTGGGAGAAAAAATCACTTGTTTTATTTTATGGACAGACACACATGCATTCACAATATTTAAACTCCTCGGAACTGAAACACATGTAAGTACGCAATTGTAAAAAATTATTTGTGTGTAATCGATAAATCCGTCGATGTGCAGCTCCACCCACTCACTTCTATTTATTTTATTAGATGCAAAATGGGAACATCAACTTTCATCGCAAATATTTATCGTAATTCCCCGCCTAACATCTCTTCATTTGTTAGAACAAAGAATTTATGACATTGATTTCATGCCAAGAAGTAATAAGGTGAAGTGAAGTCTATTTGTTTCAGCCTCCGAGCGAGAAAGTGAAACAGACACGTAAAATTCTCAGTTTAATTCAATTGAACAAATAGCTCTGTTATTTATAGGAACTATACCTACCTACTCTTCTGCACTAGAATAAATATAGATATTATAGTACCCGGCTAATATAGCGATTCACTGAAGATAAATATATAGCAAGTAGTTTGGTAAAAGAAAAAGATGAGGAAGCAGACAAATGTCTACTTCGTGCGATTTTGTTTTGATCTGATTTGGTTGTTGGAATCAAAAGAAGAAGATGAGACTATTTTTAAGAGTTATAGACTCATGTTCGTATGAAGAGTTATGACACATACGGAGAGAGAATGGAGTTGATTTGTTAGCAGGACATTACTGATCTAACACTGAATCATTCCTTTCTCTTTTCGCCTCCAGTTTACTCACTTTGCTCCTAACAACTTTTATCTTCAGCAGTCGCCTATGCCGAAGCACATCATACATTTCTAAAGGAGCCATAGAGAGCCGTTAAGCTCTATTCACACACACACACACATGCGAAGAAGAGATATAGCCATTATAGGCCTGCACCTACCTACTTAATCTTATTACATATCTGTATTAGCCGAAGACTTTCTCCATAAGAGACATGTAGCTCTTGCTAACACACTGGATTCCGAATCCCGAGCAAGCTATTTAGTTTAGTTTCCTTAGTGCAGGCAGTGACAAGAAAAACGCTGTCCATCGAAAACATAACGTTTCTCATCCTCGTCCTCCTCCTGGGCTGTGGCTGATGTGATGTAATATGAAATGCATTGCTCAATTGCCAATGCCGTCGGTCGTGTCGTGTGCCTTAGATTTCTCCACGAGCCTACTACACGCCACCCACACACAAATATCCATATAGGGATAGGCCTAAGAGCCAACTTTCTCTGTTTCCATCTAGTCCATGGACATGTACATAGTACAAAGGGCTATAGAGCGAGAGAAGTCAAGTCAGTTAGAACATAGAAAAGCAGAGCGGAGATCTTTCACTTCAGATAAGGTTATTCACTTTTTCACTTGGCAGAGACATGAAAGTCGCTAGTAAGTAGTGGCAGGAGAAAGCATGTACGTTTATTTATATGGAGTAGTAGTACGAGTGCTGGAAAGATATTCACTCCTCGCTCTGCTCTGTGCACCGCTGTGTAAGTAAGAATGTCCAGTCATGCTGGAGAAGATAGCATCTCTGTCTATAGAGAAGAGCGAGGTTAGGCTCTGGGGTTGAATGCCACATCTCCTTACAGCAGCGACATAATAGGGAGCAAAAGCATTTGAGAAAGTATAGTCTGTGCCCTGTAAAGGAGATATAGGTCCTATAAAATAATACTAACTAAGGAAATAACAATAAGACACTAGAGTTGGTGAATTCGTGTACGGCCTCGTCCAAAGGATTTTATTTCAGTGCAGGAACAGCCACTAGGAGTAGAGTCTATTCCGACTTGGCTGGACTAAGCTGGACTAAACTACTGCTCTGGTGTAAAACTCCGTTTGACTCCCATCCTTCCTTCCACTAATACGAAGCACTATCATCTGTGTGCTCAGAGGAGGAATGGAAAGGAGAATGACTTGTAGCCGCACAGAGAGAGAGAGAGCTTCAGCTTCATTCCAGAATCCTCTCTCCATGTATGTGATGTGATATAGAATCTTTGCAGTGAAAATGTCTGTTCTAGTAAGTAAAGAGAAATACTGAGAAGAAAGAGAGTCACAGAGAATTTTTCCCCAATTTCGATTTCGCCCTCGACTGACTGAGAACTAAAGTTTCTTCGTTTTTCTGGGATTTCATATCTGCCCTTATGTTCTCTCCTAGATTGGCAAAGAGAGAGAGAGAGAGAGATATGCCGGAGCGTCACTCGACATTACATCGTGCATTTTTTACTTCCTTGACTCAACTCAACTGAAATGTGCACAAAACTACACTCAACTCTCACCCACCTACAGTTCACATCACATTCACTTACACCACACACCCATCCTCCGCTACAAACAAACGACAACCAGACCTTTTCCACGGCACCAACAACACCCACTCACATAAAGACCATTGCCGATGAATTATATAAATACGTCCACTCACTTTTCAACCACTACTCTACTACTCTCGTAGGCAAAAAGATAAAAACATTCCGTCGTGTTGTAGAAACAGAATTTAGAACACAACGGCGACGATATCAACTCTAACATTGTGCAAGAATATCGCTGTTCTGAAATATTCAATAAATATGCAAACAAAATGTTTTGGCATATAGTTAGTCCTATTTGTTAATTGTATGTTATTTTTATACAATTCTAAAGTGAAAATTTTTACAATTATACGTCAAAAAGTTATAAATTTATCGGAAAAAGATTGGCAAAAATTTTAAATACCAAACAAATTGAATTGTGGAGTTAACAATCAATTTTTACGGCTATGTACAGATATAAGAATAGAAATGGAGATGAGGAGTGTGCGGGTGCGTCGATTCTCATCGAGTCGCTCCCATCTCTACACAACCATGGACTGTGTTCCAGATAGAGAAACTATTTAACTATGCAATTGAAGCTGTAATATTATGTATAAAGTTCAGGAGAGTCAAAGACGAGCACTAGAAAGTCATAAACCCGTTGAGGGTAATCTTAATATGACCATAGCGTTTTTATAGAGTTGTGCGAAATCATGCATGTTTCATGTGTCAAACTTCGTACGAATGCACATTCCCAGAGTTCACAGCCAAAAAAGTTTGAGCGAGGGAAAAACCATTTTATATATTGTAGTATTACACAAATAAGACTGTTCTCCAGACAGAATTAAATACGAAATAATTTTTCTACGACATTGCCTTTTGTTTTAGTGATAGGCAGTAAGGAGACGTCGCAAGTATAGGAGAGGAAGTTGGTAGAACTAACGTCCTCTGAACATAGACTGCACGATTTATTTAATGACAATGTGACTTTGTTGGCGACCTCTGAGTTTTCTACGGCCATTCCAGCAGCAGGGAAATGTATCAGTGCAATAAAGGGAAAGAAGGCTTGAAATGACATGGAGCACATGCATGGGACATGCATATCCACGCTTCAACTATTACACCAGCAAGATGCGAGCATCGAAAAGGTATTGTTGTGAAATGGAGTCAAATTGACGACTCAAAGAATATTCACTTATGCCATACACAAAGTAAATAGTACAGTTGTAAGTAATGGAAGGAAAAGAGGATGGCAGACTTGAAATAAATTGTGCCTATGTCGTAGGCCGGATAGGTGACCGTGACACCACCAACCCAGTTTTCATAGAAGTCATCAATCTGGTCACCTTATTTCACAATGGAACTCTACTAAAATTAAAAGTAAACATATCATTGATAAAAAGTGATTGCATTACTTTGAGAAAACGGGGAAATTTAAATGTGCGACTATAGATAAATTGCAAAATGTACGAGATATTTTTATTTGTACATGAAAAAATGTTTTGATAGTTAATTTTGAGGACGAGTGAATTCTGACAGTGAACAGAAGTGATATTAAAATATTTTAGAATGGCCGTTGACTCAATCCGCCTTTTTTCCCGTTCTGTCTGTGTACATAGAGGCAGAGAGTGTAAAAGTGTGAGACACGAGGAAAAACACTTAGGTATATGAACATGTCATTTGACAAGGATGAAAGTTCTCGCAAGCGTTTACTTTTGTAGTGCTTTCTGCCTATACATATACCTAGTAAATAGATGTATATAGGGACAGTATGTATGTCAGTAGTAGTAGTAGTCTGTCTGTCTGTATGGAAGAATAGTATAAGTACGAGCATTAGAGGGAAAAAACTGTTGTGCATTGTAGTTTGTGTTGGAGAAAGAAAGAGTGAAAGTGAAAAGAATGAGAGCGGAAGAAAAAGGGCAGAGCAAGAAAAGAAATAGACAAACTAGGAGTAGGAATGTATGCACTTATATAATTCTCGCGAAAATGTGGCTAACTTGACTTCACTTGAATACTTGCATACAAAGGTACATCCTTCGTACAAAGAGGGAAAAATGGCGAAGAGATCTAGAGAGAGCGACTAGGTACTGGTAACACTGTATTAAGGAAAAGAAAGTAGAAACTACTCATACATTTCAGTAGAATAAATGTAGTGAACGTTGGCGTTACGTTGTGTAATTCGATGTTGGTAGGAGTGTAGACTTTGTTTAACTGGAGAAGAATGCGTTGACAGTCTTCTGCTGTGCCTTGTAATGTCACTTAAGTTAAAATGGTCCACTACACAGACTACAAACTTTCTTTTCATGTGACGCTGCCTATGTATATGCCCCAGAGTGGAGTATCTCTTTCTCCGTCCGGAATAAGAGCACACACACACACATCATCATCATCTTTCTCCTCTAGTACAATAATAATAATATGTAATAGAAGAAAGTAGAGGGAGATGAAAAGAGATGTTCCATCTTATATTCCTAGCATCACATCATCACGTCACAAAGAAGTGACACACACACACACACACACACGAAATAACGAAACCAAGTGAAAATGAGCCAAAAGTGAAATTGTACACGATGCGCCTGCATTGCAATCCTCCAAAGTGCATCCGACAAAAAGAATCGTAAAAGATTCCGAGAAAACCTTCTCGATTTTAAAAGATACACGCAGGGAGAGAAAGAGAGATGAAATCTGAGAGCTGTGACTTTCACGAAATCTACTTTTAGTAATTGTGACTGTGCATTCATATTTATTGTATTCCAGAATCCCTTCCCTATATATCAGCAGAGCACAGAAAATAAAGTAAAAGAGCCGTCAGTGGTGGAATAAATAGAGCACGGCGAGCAGTTTGTTTTCTCCGAGATAATGGAACAGATCCTTCCTAAAGTACCTGACACTACGCAATCCTATCGACTCAAATCAAATTGCTGTAAATCAAATGAAATCAAAGACATCCTTCCAAAACTTCTCTTGACTCACAATCGACAAACATAGCCGCCCGCCCGCCCGCCTTCCTTTTAACTCTCCATTCTAACAAGCTTACTGTGTCATCAGATAATTCCTCACTCTCCCTCCGCCTCATATCCTGACATCCCATTCTGCACTTTTGCCAAAAATCTACATACACACACATAATATACAAGTACCTACACCTACACCGGTAGGTTACATGAACTACGTCATCATGAAACAGATCTGCACTGGCGCCAGGCAGCATGACTGCTTAGATCAGCGCCTGCGCATACTACTCAAATCAGGGCACTAGTCCCTCCTGCATTTTATTTGACCTTTTACATAATATAATACAAAACGAACAGGAATCAAAATTAAGGGTAATGTTACAGCAATTCAAGCTAAAAAGTAGGCCACTTAATCTGCTCATTGAAATTTTTCACCCCACAAAATCTTTTTTGCGACGTTATCAATACTTGATTTAGAGCATTTTAACACTTACAAAAAATTTACATCCAGACAACATTTTCTATCGCATTAAGTTAATTTTCTTGCCCGCTTACTCATGATTTTCGCTGGAAAATGTTTCAAAATATTTAGTGACGCTGAGCAAGAAAACTATTATTGTTAAATAATAAAAATGTGAGCATTGAAACAGAAGCAAGAAAGGGATTTTTTAACTTCTTTGATATAAGCAACAGAAGTAGTACATGTCAATTTTAATTTGAGATGCCCTATTATTGTTTATATTTACCAATAAATGCTTATCAGTAGCACCTAAGTAATATCTTTCTATGGGGATTTATATGAATTGTGTTCACTGTTGAGTTCACAAAGTATTTGTGCCTGCTATGATAACAGAGATAAAATAAAAAACAGTCGACTAGCATTAGTGTACACAAATGCTTTTCTGAATCCTAAAGTCTACTCGATTTGATATAGACCGTAGTCACCGTAGTATTATTTTTTAAGTTGGCTACTGTTACCTATGCGGCGGTAGTGAGATCAGGATATACCTACGAATGCCTAGTACTTTTTGTTTAGTAGGAATACTGTGACTGTTGAAACGAACGAAAACTTTTTCTTTATACATTTACACAGGCCACTCAAACACACGTACGACGTACCTAGGTAGTTTTGTATGTCTGGTTGAAAGACTTTCTGCTTTTTGATTTACTCGACTAGGTACTTATTTATTTTAGGAATCACATTTCTAATATATCTGTATATAGTATATACGTTAAGTAGGTAGGTAGGTACATAAAATTCTAAATTTTTGAACTAGTACACTACTTTGAAATTTTGTACTCAGGAACCAGTACTTTCAGGATATATTCTTAAAGTTATAATTTCAGGGTTGGCATTTATTTCACTTTTCAACTATTTTGTCGTGAAATGTAAAATAATTGAAATAATCGAAATAAATGAAATAATTGAAATAATTGAAATTAATTAATTTATTTCAAGTCACAGGTGAAATAAATGGAAATAAATTGAAATAAATTGAATTAATTTCAATTATTTCAATTAATTTCGCTTGAAAAGTGAAATAAATGCCATGTACCCTATTTATTTCAATTATTTCAATTATTTCACATTTCACCAAAAGTGGGATCGAAATATTTCGCGAAATATTTCAATAATTTCGCCTATTAATTTCTCGCGAAATATTTCGCCTGCCAACCCTGTTCTCAACTAAACGAGACAACGACACTAACGAGACCGTGCTCCGTCCGTACTGTACTAGTGGTTTTTTATACAGATATTATAATATTATTGTAAAAAAGGGCTACCTATTTTTGTATGGGAGACTGGGACACTGGGAGTCATTGATTCGGAGTCTTGTTGTAACTTGTCATTGTCAGGTTGTCACTTGTTGTAAACTTGTAGTAACTATAGCTGATTATTTATTTTAATTAATTCATAATTCTCTGATTCCACCAAGATACACCAGGGGCATCATTGAAGGTAGTAGACAAAATCTTAACAAACACCATTAGTGAATCCTTGATCATGGGAACAGGGAATCAGAAATAGAAAGAAGTATCATTGAATTAACAATAATTAATAATAAACATATTTTGTTTTGCTAAAAGGAATATTAAAGGAATATTTGTCAGCAGTCAGCCAATATGTCGACAAAAATGTCATTCGATTTTTGGAGGAAGGATTTAAACACAATTCCCAAACGCTGGGGTGCAATTTTAAGAAGCAACATACCAGGTTTCTGTCACGATGTGGTTTTCCATGTTGGTGACACTAAACAACAGATTTCCTGCCACAAATTCATATTGTCTGTGTCTTCACCAGTATTTCAAGCAATGTTTAGTGAAAGCTGTAGTGCAGGTTCAGAGAAAAATCTTCCAATTGCAATTCCTGATCTCGATTTCATTGCTTTTCAAAATCTAATTGAAGTAAGTTGTATTTAATATACACTACGCATAAATTTTAGTTTATTTTAAGTTTTGATTGTTTTTTTAAAAGATTTTAAAATTAATAATTGCATTTGTCATTTGCATTTTACAATATCAAATATCCAGGAGTGGTTTCATGTTCATGTCACATTACTTGTATTTAATTATAGTATGCATACACGGGGACTATGAATATTGCCGTACAAGATGCTCTGGCGACTATGTTTGCTGCAGATAAGTACGATATTCCTGAGCTAACAGAATACTGCTCAAACTTACTAAGCAAGAATTTATCGTTTGAAAATGCTGTCACCATTTACCAGTCTTCTGTACTTTTAGACGACTACAAGTTAATGAACGATTCTACGGAATTTTTGATAAGGTAATAATTTTATCAATCAATGAATCAAATAAATCAGCAATTCGCATAGGTATACATACATAATTTATTTATACTTAATAAGTAAAATTACTGTATTACAGCAATTTCATGGAAATATTGAACTCTCCAGAACTACTTCAGTTCTCATCAGAGACATTTTGCAAATTTATCCAAATGGACGAAACGAACATATCATTAGAAGTGGAACTGTTTAAAGCAGCCTTGAGGTGATTTAATAAATTGGTATGTCTATAATTTAATGATATCAGATGACGGTTTAATTAAAGACCTTTTAAATTACAGATGGGCGAATAATAAATGCGAGCAGATGGAAATTGAAGTTACACCTGAAAATATGGCATTGATCCTAATAGATGTAATTGAACACATTCGATTTCCTTTAATGACCGCAGATGACTTTGCAATACACGTTGAACTCACTGGGATTCTTAGTGACAAAGATTGCTGCAGTTTGTATAAATATTTCAGTCTGACTGACAAAAACAGGTTCGTCTTTACATTTGAGAATTAATTAAAAACAAAATTGACTGAAAAAATCCTGGGTCATTTCCTCTGGCTATATAGGCATTTGGTGGAAAAATTTCTTTTCAATACTGCACCTAGAACAAAATCAGCGACGATCATGTTGTGGAATAGTGACATTCAATCACTGAGTAGGATTTCAAATCCAAAATCGACAAATGCTAGACAAGATGAGTTTGCAAAACAAATTCCGAAGAGTGATAATGTCTCCAATTTTAATGATGAAAAGATACGAAAAATTAAAATCCTACGGAAGATGAAATACTATCACACTTTAAATGTGGATTCACCAATCAGCCCAGGATCTTATCCAGGATCTAACCCAGGATCTTACCCAGGATCTTATCAAGAGAGGTTTTAATATAATATATTGTATAAATATTGATGTCGTACCGCATGATCAATGATTTGCCTACAGTTATCTTTACCATTATTATCATTTACAATGATTTGGAGGGACGGAGTTAAAATATAATTAGTTTATAATATTATATATGTAGCATAGGTATAATAATGTTTGAAAATTCTTGACTTTGTAGTGTCCAAATTGGGTTTCAATCTGGGAAGACAGAATCCATTTCCTTAAAATCTATCGGTTTCGTAGGATCTCATGACGGGAAGGAAAAAGTTATTGTTTGTGTCTCCTTAGCAGACTTCAATGTCAATAACCCATCGGTAATGAAACTATTGTACTCCTTATTTAAACGAATTATAAATTGAATACGAGTTTTTGCTTAAATATAAATTGATCTAACGATTAAATAGTTTGATATTTTTCTTACGCTTTTTATCAAAAAGGTCTGTGAATATTATATCTTAAAAACATTTTTCTTGAAGACCTCTTATGTCTATTATTATGTCTTATTATTAGTAGATTCACTTTTCACTTTGAGCTCTTCTATTCTTGTTTTTAGTAGCTTTTATCTCATTTTTGTTTATGCAAACATTGAAATAATTAATTAAAACAAATTTTAATTATTGATGCAACTGTCAACTCTGTAGTTATTTGAAGCTACACGCGTATTTTAAAAACGTAATCTCACTATCGCACTAGTTTATAATCCATTCGATGATTGTACAGGAGGAGGCCACAATTGAAGTAGTTCCAAGACAAGGGGAGATCTTCTACGCAACCTTCAAAAATCCAATTAAAGTGGAACGACCATCAACAAAAGTCTGGAATTTCTTCTTTGAGTACTTGGAGGTACTAATACTTATATCTCCAAAACCTAAAACCTCTAGACAAATTATAATTTTAAGTGTGTTTAGAAAGGTCTTCATCAATTTTTTATATTTTTCTAAGGGAAGTCCCACGATTTTATCGGAGTATGGTCCAGTCGTGAAAACTTTCGAAAGTGAGGACATCGTATCAGTATTGCACACAGGTGGACATCGTATTATTGCTGCATTGAAATTCATAATATAAATTACAATATTTTATGGCAATTAGAATTGTCATATAATTTCATTTGATTTGTAATTAAAAATTCTAAAAAATTCAATTACAAAATTGAAAAATAAATTATTTCTTATTGTCAAATACTTCATGACTATTTTTTGTTTTTCCACTTGTATAATTTTATTAACAATCAGAAATGAGCATTGAAAGCAAAATTGTGTTAAATTATGTCTTACAAGGTTGTTAAAACGTGGAATTATTAATTAGCAATCGAAGTTTTTTTAACTACCCTTAAAAATCAATAATATTCATCATCATCGAATATAAAGTTTACCTTCTCTAATTCTCTAACTCTTATAACTTGCGAATAAAGTAGTCAAACGAAATAACACTAATTAAAGTTTTGTTTATTTGGAACGTAATCAGCGTACAAATCTGACAATCATATTTCCTTTCCTTAATGTCATTTGTGCCCCACCAACTATGAAAGAATCCGGATTTTCCAGTAATGCAGTCATTCTATCTTCTAAATCTTCCAGTTCAAAGGTAACGCCCACTTGGGTTGTCTCAGGTGTGGTGCTACTCCAAGAACCATCGCAGTCTTTGACTTTAAACCAAATGCGGTTGACAATTGTTAGGCGTGCATCATATTGGCCCATTACTTTCGTTGGTCTCACATTCAGGGTTGCCAGATTCCCATCGTTGTGAGACCTAAGCCTCTCTTCTGCCCCTTTTGTGTAAAATTTGAAAGGATGACCAGAAATTTTAATGCTTTCTGGATTTACGATTCTCCAGTTTCCTTCAATTCCATGAAAATTAGTCGACTGAGTAGTGCACCTGCGGTGAGCCATGGAAGGTACAGCTGTCTCTTTTGTAATTATTGCACGTCCAGCACCAACAAAGTTCACTACGGGGTAAATGCTTTTATAGCGATCTGTGTCGACTTCCATGAATAATTCCGGAGATTGGCTGTTGTGAGCAAAATACAATTTCAGTTTGCTATTGTAGAACGAGGCCAAAACGCCAATTGTGTCTCCCCTGTGGATTCTTTTGCCGGAACTTGTAGTACCTCCGTAGTAGAGGTCTTCAGTTGAGTTGTCTTTATTAGTCACTCCCACCAATCCATAGTTATCCAATTTGTCAAAATATATTTTCCAATAATGCTCTCCAGAACTGACACCTTCTGCTATCCCATCCGTCCAAATTGCTTTGCAAGTTTCCAATTTTTTGAAATCAGTTTCTTCGTCACCTCTACAACTCACAACGTTCCCTTCGGTTTTTACTGGTCCGGAGGTTATCCATTCGGCACTGCTTTCTGTTCAAAAAAGTTTTTACAGATGTGCGTCAAAAATAGATGATAAAATAATATTTTCCTAGTATTTAATTTTCAAGCTTAGATAATCTTTAGCAATTTCACTAAATCAAAATTTTTAAATAAACTGTATATAGAAAATAATATTTTGAGTTAAGGTGGGGAACTACGGATATAAACTCGGAAATTGCATAATTTGTAGCGAAAATAATCTCTATGGATACTACGTAAAATTATGACGTTTCACATTATCAAATTTTGTGATTAAAAAGTCTCACTTTTTTGGGGAAAAAAGTATAG
>JABASI010003154.1:0-17333 GCA_019776505.1 Tomocerus nigrus | reverse complement strand
TTTATTAAATGACGTCACTGGCGAATGCTGGTGACTATCAAAATACGTTTAAAAAAATGACGTCACTGGCGACTAGCGACTATTAAAACACGTAACTAATAATAATCTGCCACAGGTTGGGTAGATCCAAAATAAATTAAAGATGAGTTTGCGAGATGAAAATTTCCATTTATTTTTTGTATTTTGATGGGTATCTTAACGAATGTGACTATTTATGGGGGTTTTGAAGTAGAGAAATTACTTATGTAGTATATGAACAAAATGATATAATATTATTTGCAATTATCTTAGACTATTTTATATTAGACACAAACAATCTTAAAATCGTCCCATAATATATGATAGCAGGCATAGCGTCAGATAATATAATTTACCAAGTCGTTTGTTACTTGATTCTTGTGAAACTAAGTAAATGGTATAAGGAGAGTAAATTAAGAAATTGTACAGTGCCAGATTTGGAGTGGAGAGATAGGGAATGTTGGTAGAATGAAGCGAGATGTTCGAAAATTCCAAAATTTCGGATATTTAGAGAGTGATCTGTGGTGAGGCAGGTATGCATGTAAGTTGGTAGGTGTAAACATATGAATGTTTGTGGTGTGAGGAAAGAGGCAGATAATTGTGAGAGAAGGCTCATTAAAATCCCATATGGGCTTCGCTCAGCTCGGAGTTGGGCTCGGAGCAAACTAAATAGGAAAGTGTTGCTGGGAAGAAGGGAAGGGATGAAGGTGGAAAGGGAAAGTGAGGAATTTCCTCGAAGGTAATTGAAGTCAAAGTTTGAGAGATTTGTCCATTTCGGGTGTGCTGAAAGGTCATTAGAGTCGAGAACAAGAGTTGGAAACTTCAAGAATGCCTGTCTGGAAAAAAGTTGCCACACCACGGACGACTTAGCAGATAATATACGGCCGAAAACTTCTCCCCGCCATACACACACACAAGGCACACACAACAGAACAGCCAGCACGCTTATCTATTCGCACACACTCACTCTTCACTAGCACACATCATTCTACCCGGGACTTAAATACTTACATACCTAAAACATCCTAATAATAATATCATCCCCTAGTAAATATTTCTATTTTCTGTTTTCGTCTTTTGTGCACATTGAACATAATGATGGCTCTTCTCCGTCCATTTGCGACAGATATTATGTGAAAACAGAAAAAGTGTGTAGGCAATTTAGTAAGCGTGAGTGAGAGAACTTGATTGTGTTTTCTGTAAGTTTACTAGGAAGATACAGATCACGATACAGAGCAATTCCTTGTCTTTTGTGCGTAGAACAGGTAAATAACATGACTATTTATTGACGTTAATATCAACACAGAAAAACAGGAGGATAAAAATATTTTAAGCGAGTGGTGTGTGCCGGCAGATAGACATAAGTAGCCAAGTAGTAAGTAGTAGTAAAAAGAGGGAGAGAGTACTTAAGGGCCGATGATGTGGTCGCGTGCCAACAACAAGTCACCTCGACTAGGAAAACACCCAAAGACATAGTTAAACAAAGAAAGAGATGAAAAAATGCAGGGATGGATGAAAGAAGAGACCGACAAATGTTTCTTAGCTACACTTATGCACTCGAGCCGACTACTCACACTCACTCCCCGTCGCCTAGTCCTCTTCACTAATGCTCTTCCGAAACGAAGAAGGGAACGAGAAGTTAAGTGTTCTCCAAGGGACTCTCCCTGTCTTCCCTTGCCTACATACTCGAGAACGGGCCTCTGTTTACTTATTAGAAGAACTTCTCTCAGATAGCGCTAACCATATAGCTGACATTTAACCCTTTCTCTTGTATCTATCCCATTATTAAACTATTCTCTATCCTTTCCCATAGTTTTTCTAACCCACCACTTCGTATTTGTAAACGTGTGAAGAAGGCCTAATCCGATACCGGCAAAATGAGAATAAGTACCCAAAAATAAATATCTTGGGAACGACGTGATCTACAGATCTTTCTTGATTTATAAAAGTTTAACATTCAGTTCAATTTAATTTCAACGCTAAATTAGTTTTCAATGAGTTACATTAATAAATAAATTCAACAAATAGAAGTAGGTCTTCGTTGTCTGGATCGGAAAGGAAAAAACGCTATTTTATTATTATAAATAATTTACAATTTTACTAGCCATATATCAGTCCATAGAATTTTTTAAGCTTGTAAAGGGCAATTAAGGAATAACGTAATAAAGAATATTCACCGAAATTATTTGAGTCATAAAAATGTAATTTCGCCTAAGTCTATTGATGTCTGGTAGTAACTTTGCCTGTGACAGACGACGAAGATTTAATGCTCGGGCATATTTCTTCTCCATTTGCACTGCAATACATTTCTGCTCCTACCTCCTCAAGAAAATTACAATTTGAGTTAAGTTGAGGATACAGAAAAGCCAGAATTGAGTATTTTCTTACAGAAATGGCATTTATTATCCTGGAAACTTTGAAAGTGTGCAAGATGGCAAGAATTCCTGTTTGTATGAAGTATGAATGAATTATTGCTAGCTCTCTCTTCTCTGGAAAATGTAACTGAAACTCGCTGTTATTTACCATTTGTTTTGACTCGTCTTCTTCTACAAGATCTGCTTTATATCTCACATGAACAAATCTAATAACTGTTCAGAGATCATGTCAGAATCAGTACATCGCATTGCAAGCTGTTCCTAAAAGTTCAATAGTACACGATACGTATTTTGAGTTGTGCCTTGTGCCTGTACGTTGTATGCAGAGAAGTGATATTAAAAATCTAAAGTTGATATACAAAGTAATATAGAAGCAATCCCAGTACCTACATTCAACATAATATTAAGAATAATCTCTGATCTATGTTCTAAATCGGATTTTAAATCCTGAAATTGAAATTTAAAACATCTGCTAATTTTTCATTGGGTCAATTAATAAAGAGTTAGAAAATAAGGAAATAGAAAATAATGAGTCTTTAGAAAAGAATGAGAATGTAATGATGGGATGTACGGGTATAGGTTGGTTCGGTATATAAATGATGGCTATAGGGTGTCCGTGGATATCTGCGAGTGGACTGATCTTGAGAGTTGCTTTCGATGTTCGACTTAGTTTTTGTGCACTGTCTCTTGGTCGTCGTCACCTGAGAGTTGAGAGACTGAGAGACTGTAGACAGGGAGATAGAGGTAGGAACGGGCTGGTAGTTGTTGGACAGAGAGAGATGAATGTGAGAGTCTGGGCGAGGAGTAGGGATCTGTCGGTTGTCCATCCGTCCCGTGTCTGTCTGTGTCGCAGTCATCCCGGTGTCTTTTCTCTTGTTCCATTTCATGTAGCCAGTGGAAGTAGTTCCATGTTTATTGTTAGTTCACTCAGTCTAGCGTGACTGTTTATTCTGACCTTTATCTCTCCAGATATCTATCTACGATGTCACGTCCGACATCCATTACCACTACATTATATTATTACTATTACTACTATGGACCTCAACTCAACTCCCTACTCCCTACTCCCTATACACACACACAGTGCAGTAGTAGTGACGCTCTCTTTAAACTTTTTCTCTCTCTCTCAGACTCTGTCGGATACGCACGAACACTCCAGCCAGACACTTCATATATGCATCTCTATTTCTATACACTTAAATACTAGTACTCCATATTATTATAGTATTATAGTAATGCATTTGGAATGTAGCTAACTATTTTATTACCTCAATATACAACTACTAAATCCGTATGTCACCTTTCATTTCATTTATACACTCGCAATGGATTGACCCTCATTTCCTCAGCCAACCTACACTACTAACAACTACAAACTAACATTGAGCACTCACTTCACTAAACATACGACTCAAGCTGCATGGAAGCCAGCGCACAACTTCACCTCAATATTCTCAACATCTCCAATCATTTAACATGCACATTATTCTAAACACCGGATTAGCTATTTAATCCTCTACTGAGTCACACTAAATACATTTACGATTATCAAAACATTAGAACTACTGAGTTATAATATTGCTACTCTATGCTTCCTCCTCAATTTGGCAAAACTGAAATTTTACAGAAAAATATGTAAAAGTCTAATGTACTTAAAATTATTTCGTCGGTTTACGCAAGTGAATAGGTAGCTACCATAGAACGATTTTGCCAAAGTGAATTTCGCCAAATTGTCGCAGCCATTCTCAAGTTTAATGCAAAGCTAGGCGAATATGCAAATGACTATGTTATTTAGAATTTTGTAGCACATGTAAATTCTCAATCAACATTTCTTCACTGCCTAATCACTGGAAATAGCTTAAAACGGTAGTAAAAACGCCAAATTCTTCCTGCGTCATTCAGAGACTTATTTTACATGTAGGTACATTTGTATTATGGCTAGAATACTATAGTAGAAGGTTATAATAATTTATAGAATGTAATTTGAATTACCTTGGTAGGTATGCGTCACTTTAGTTTAAGAGCTGTAGAGACAGAGTTTGAGTGTAGAGAAATAAAAGTATTAAAATTACGGAGCTACTGTTTTAGTGCTGCGTATAATATTTGTTTTCATTGTAGGTGCCTACTACAAGTATGTAAATCTGTAGCTGTAAAATGAAAATGATTAGCCATAGCCAACATGGCATGAAGAGATCAAGATAAGCTAAGCCAAGACTTCCTATGCATTTGCATACGGATTAATAATATTCCCTACTCCCTACCACTACTACTACGTACGTAAGTGTATCTAGTACATGGCTAAATAGATGTGGAGCATAAGTATATAGGAGTACAGGATCAGAGTATTAATAAATAAGAAGTTGCTTCTTAGCGTTAATCTGCATCCTTTATCACATGTGTTGAGTCCTGTTAGTATTAATCGCTCTGATGACATAATTTTAGTAGAGGAAATTGCACTTTGCAGCTGTTCTGCTAAATAAATGTGCGAATTTCCCATTAGTCTTTCCAGACGGCTAATAATTGTAATGGTTAATAATGGAATGAGCCTAGGATAGAGGAGTGTGAGTGTCAGTGCCATGCTAAGTGTTGGTGTTGAGCCGGTGGGATGGCAATTGCCATAATTTTTATGAGACGAAGTGCATCCAGATAAATAGCTCTCCCAGCTCTCCTTCCTTCGCACCGACAGAAATCTCTCAAGAAAGGAGCCAACGTAAGTAAATCGTTAACGATCCCGAGTGAAATTAATGAATTTAACTGCTCCTAGCCATCCTTGCACCGAGCTCCGACCACTCTTGTACTTATCATCATTTACAATGCACACAGCCAGAGTCTTGACTTGACTAGGATTCCCAAGGGTTATAGCTTATAGGTTTGTTCACACCTCAAAATTCATTGCATATAAAATAATATCGTTTAATTAAGGTTTCTTTCTTTCTTTGACTTCCCTTGCCGGATTTGAGGTTGAGTATTCGCTTTGTATTTATATGATGTTCCTTTTTCTTGCATATAATAATGAATGATGGTTGTTGGAGATATATAGGACTGATATGCTCTGCTCGGCCTGGACTTTGTTTATAGCAGAAGATGTTAATGTAAGTAACCTCAAATCCGGTTCATGTTCTTTTCTCTCATTGTCAGTGTGTTAATGCAATTGCATAATTAACTAGCCAAAGCTATGCATGTACTAGTTAGTACCTACCTAATGTAATACTGCTTAGTCAGCCAAACCAACACACTATCCTTGCACTACTCTTCTCGACATAATATTACTTTATACTACACACATATGCATAATATATACATACATAGGTATTACGATGCTTAGAAATAATAATAACATTCCTAGAGCTACTTATTAGACTACGTTATGACCTATGACCAAGTCAGATAGCCGTTTCATACATTTACAACCAGCTAGTTTTGATAAAAACGACGTTCCGCAAGTGTTATGTGCAATAAAATTACTGAATCTATAATTTCTGCTTTGTAACTTTACTCCCCATAGCCATAGCCACTACATTCATTTACATTATTATTACAGTTGTACCAATTATATACTTAGCTATACAACTACTATTTATTTACTTCAGTCTATTTATATGACTTTGACTACTGTGCATCTTCAATCTTCATTAACTGAGTGCTTGGTATAGCCACAAAAGTAAGACTGACTCAGTTTTAGCTTTAATTCATATGTGTAGATGTGACATCCGATTGCTATCTCTTATCACCTTATCTGTGGGTAAGGATCGTTAAGAAGAATTATTTACTATTTCCTTCCTAGTCATTAAAAGACTGATAATAGAATAAGATCCTCATAAAAATTAAAATCTGACTCATTTGTTTTAAACTCACATAATTCCCTTACTATACATACTCCTGTGTATAACTAGCATCATTAAAATAACCACAAACTGAAATGTTCATGACTATCTACAATCGTGTTAAAATCTTAAAATGTTATTATTTACTATGGAGCAACAACATTATTTTATTTGGACATTTCATTCATTCTGCTTGCAAAAATATTCAATGATTTTTAATATTACAGCACCTACACCGATTTCTTATAACTATTATAACTGTGAAATTGTATACTTATAATTTGTGATTTTTTCTGCTGAAATTGTTGGAGTATGGACAGGATGTGTAAAATGCGGAGGAGGAGGGTCAGTAATAGTTATAAATAGATGGAATGGAATAATTTGCTTTGATTATAAACAGAGAGAAGGAGATAAGTGAATGGAGAGCAAGGAAGGCAGTTGTGTGGTCTTCCGTTTGATCTGAGTAATATTTACGTCAGTGTAGAGGATACTTAGCCATTTCTGACTGACGGGCAATGCGAGGCAATGATTTGTAAACATAGGAAAGAATGAATGAAAGGATAGTAAATCTTGATCCCTTCAATCTGTCAATGAGAGGAGAATTCTTGGCTTTTAGTGAAGACAGAAACATAATAAATATCAAAGAGAGTGCATTAAATTGTGACTTCAGAAATGGAAATATTTAGTGACAAGCTACGGAGAGTTGCAAGTCGTAAATTTCAGATTGGTGCATTAGGCTAGGTCCATTGTTCACAACAGAATCCTTTCCGTCGTGTGGTTACAACCATTGTCTCTCAAATGGCGTTTTGTTGTCCATCCCTTGCACTGTCGACTCGCACTTCTTCAACTACCGTCTCATTTTCTTCCTCTATCTCTAAAATCGCTAAGTACACTGTGCAGGAGTCAATATTGCTCTACCTGAGCTACCTTTCCTAATTGTTTGTCCTTCAATCCGTTAAGCTGAAACCTCAAGTCACAATATTTCCCTCTGGAATGTCACAAAACACATTAACTCTCTGATAAATTCTAAAACCAAGAATCATGTGCAAAAGAACCTACAGCAGCTTTTCAGCATTCCTAAACAATCCTCATTCAGCTCTACTCTTTTCATCCTTTTTCTTCCTCTATGGCTAGAATATGATCTTCACCGCGTTTTAATCTGCAAATGTTACAATGCATTTTTGTGTACATTTTCTACTTTTACGTAACTGGAATGTAAATTAAATAATTGGTGCTAATTAATAAATGTCGGATATTATTATAACTGCCTATACTATTACTTATCATAATTTTTCTCGATCGCAATATTCCAGTTACAGTGTGCTCCTAATTTCTTAATTCAATATTTCGATATTGGGGTGTCCTGAATCATGAATTTCACTAAGTAGCTACACGGAGAGTAGATTTCCTACCTAGCTAAACAAGACACACCTAAATAAATTCCTAATAATAATAACATAGTACAATACAAATACAAGTGACTGATGAAAGTGTAATCGCTTTGGAATAAGTAAATAGGCACTGTCAGTAGTTGTACTCATTTGTGTTTCGTGAATTTATAGTATACTATGTGTATACAGCTTGTCAAAAGACAACTCTTAATAGTATGAAAAAGGTAGAGCTAGATATTCGCATGTGCGTAGTACTTTGAGAATAAAAGGGTCGTCTATAGAATGCCACACAAGGAGTAGGAAGTGGTGTCAGCTATAATGATGAGGCTACTAGGGACAGATATTTTATTGATCTTATTTATGAATAATTTGCACTGGGACAATTTAGAGTGTCTTGTACTTGTAGAATTGCATTGTAATTTGTATCTGTACGCAGACAGTAACTAATGTGTAAAAGGAGCTCGAAGACAAGTTTGCAAAACTAGATAATTGACGAGTTTGTAGGTAAATGTATCTTTTATCTCTGGTTCAGTTTGGCAAAGGCAAAAGTTTCTGTACAGCGCTCTTCGTGCATATACGAACCTATTTATGTGTATTTTATGTATATGCCTCTCTCTCTATTATCGAACAACATCGTAAGAATAAATGTATTTAGATTTAGGGATCTACAAGTATATACAAATGTTAGTATAATGCTCCATGTAAATCTACTGATAAAGCCTGTACACACAAAGAATGCTACAACTGTTTTTCTGCACAGAGTCTGTTGACAAAAATATTATCAGAATTGTCAAGTTGCATGTTAACAGCACAACGTCCACACACGGCACCTAATAATTATTTTCCATTTCTCAGTTGTTTATTAATGTGTGATAGTTGAAAGGCAATAATTAAAAACTGGTGCATATTTGAGTGTCATTGCTACTATCAGAGGAGATACAGTTAGTTGTTGTCGTATGATTGCAAAAATAGGGGAATAATTAAGAAGGGAGTCTGTATACATGTAAAGAAGTATAAGGATGACGATGATGATGATGACGAGTGGATGGATGTTGTAATGTATGTAGATGTAAGAGATAAATGTTCTTCTTCTTCGAGAGATGCGTATATATAAATGAATGAAAGAGTTGAATTTGTTCGGTTGACTAGCAATAAGTCGTATCCGTTTGTGTATTGAGGATTGCGCTTTAAAAAAGAGTGGCGCCTGGGATAGGTCTGTTCGAGTAAGTGAGCTAATGGAAAAAGTTGGTAGGGCCACACAATAAGGGCAACAGACAGGTAGGCCTCTGCCCAACAGCGACCTGTCCTCTCCTAATTGCCCCACTGTCCCAAACATCGAAAGACCATTTGACTAATTGCTCCCCGATCCATCCTCCACTGCCTCCTATCCTCACTCTCCAATGTCCAAATGCCCAACTCATCTCTCACTAATACAAATGTATTTATTTTTCATCCTCTTACTCTTAAGAAACAGGTGACTCAATCCCACAACCATCTCATCCTCTGCCATTTCTTGTCTGTGTGTCTGTATATAACTTGATTTGACACTGCTAAGTGTGGACAAAGGCAAAATATTTATATACGAGTGTATAGATATGGGATACGGCTTAAGTGTGCAGTTTGCAAAGAAAGACTGGCTAAAGTGGACGGAGAGAAGTTCTTAAGTGCGAGAGAGAATCAAGAGTGTTATATTTGAATGGAAGGAGGTAGTCGTCCTTTCCTGCTGTCACCTATACCACATATACCTTTATATAGAGACATATATTTATAAGAAGTACATGGGTACCTTTAGTTATAAGCCTCCTATTAAGAATACATTAACAACTCTTGGCTATTAGCTTTATATAACGCGGAGGATTAATAAGAGTATAATAGTAAATGTCCTTTGGCATTCGTGAATGTATTGTGACTGCTCTGCAGCCGTTTGGAGTTGAAACTGACCGGGAACGGCGAGAGAAGTAGCTTCAGCTTCGTTAAAGTTAAACTCAGGCCTGGCAACAATCCCCACATAACCACTCACTACCTACTACTACTGCTTACTTTAATTCTTAAACGACATTCGCATGACTTGACTCATACTCCACTTTGTTTCTCATTTATACACTTGAATAGTGTAACGTTTATATAGGAAGATATTATTATATTATTGTCTGTCTGTATAGAGTACATGTATGCACAAGTGATACATTTTGTGCAGGTAATTAAAGAGGGATATACACTTTAGCCATAGGAGAGTGAGTTCGTGTAGCTACCATTCACTTAGCATTAGCATGCTTGTAATGTGACATTTGTTTTGGTTATTTAGGATGGGAAGAGCTGCACTTAAATATTGCCTCTCTCTCTCTATGTCTCTCTATACTTTTATATTTATATGCTACTACTCGCTAGTACTCCTTTCGGCCCTCTCTCTCACTTATTGTCCAATTACACACAGATTACATTATGGATAGAGAGAATTTTATTGATTTTCCTACACAGATCTTCACAAATATCTTACAATGTTTACAGAATTCTTTTCACAAGTAGAGTGTAGGTATGGACGGCCGGATGATTTATTACAACAACCTCTTTTAATTTATTTCGATTGTAGCGTATGAGTTGAGGAATTCGCTCTGATACACAAAGCTACATCTTCCAAACATAAAACACAAAGGTAAAAGGTAACTTGACATGATAAGCTACTCAAAATACATCCAAAGATGCAACGCTTCGTTTTTGGTGTCTAAAAATATCAGTCTAATGTGTTTACATTTTTATAGACAGATGCAAATACTATGCCAGGGCAAGATGAGCAGGATTTAAATCTCTGCGTTATCGCTAAAGGCTACATCTTTCCAAATGGTAACCATACATTCCCGAGGATTTTTAGTGGCAAGAATAAAAATACGACGTAGTAACCTAGAATCCGACGTAGTAAAATAAAATCAAAATCTAAAGTCTTCCGCAATTCCAAAGCAATTACATATCAGATCTTATTAGCTTAAGTAAATATAAGCCATTTAAGCATAAGTTAATAAGTAAATAGTTGAGTTTAACCTATTGCATTAGATTCTAAGTGTTGGTAAACAATTAGAGATTTTTCAAGAGCATTTAGTCCAAAAATGCAGCTAACTGTAAATGTAGTGCTGTAGAAATATTATTATGAGTTTTTCTGTAGGTACACAGTACACATCCATCGAATGTCGAAGGAGCAAAGGTGCGTTTGTATTTTTGCTCTTTGTAGCAGCACGACTAATGGCTCTAGACTCGCTAGACTATAGTAATAATAATGTTGAAAAGAGCGTACTAATTTAAGTGTGTTAAGGTTACAATAAAATCCATTATTTAATTATGTTAGCATAATGTAGGGAATTAATAACGTTATTAGAATGGCCACGGGTGGTGGATCTAAAAAGAAGAAAAGCAGACAGTCTGCTTGCTTTTTGTATCGCTCGGCTCGCAAATGGGATTTATCTCTCAGATACATACATAACGCATAAATGTAAACAGGGAAAATAATTTTCGGTTCGTAAACATCAAGTTGCATAAGTCAACTACTTACTAGTAGTTACTACTGACTGGCTCAACTCTGTTTGTTGTTACAAGGATCGCTCTGATTCCTCAGAAAACGTTTTTACTTGTGATGAAAAAGAATGTGCAATAGTAAATAGTGATAATAAATAGGTAGGTAATAATGTTATGGGCATATTGTGAGTTAGAGCTCATAAATATAAACAAAAGGTCAGAAAAAAGAAAAAGCTACATAACTACAAACTAATAAAGATAATTGTAGCTTACCCCACTAGACGATGAAGAGAATAAGAGGAATGCAATCGAACGCAAAGATTTTCCAAGTCAATTCGATTGGATTTTCAAAGGAAAAGTTTATTGTGGTTGTGCTGCTGCAGCGGAGAGATAGAGTGGGAACATGATGAAACCGTTTGTTGTTCTCTTCTTCTTGATGATCTGTTTTCTTCAGTATTTAGTTTAGCGGGGAAATCGTTTTCTGCTCTTTGATTTTACAAGTGCATTAGTTATGCCTCGAGAGTCAACACCGTTCCTGCATTTACAACAACAATTAAAATATCCACAAACAACACACAGCAGAAGAACAACTGTAAATTGAGTACGAGCAGTTAACAGTCACGTTCACAGTCAATGTTCACACTGAATTGAAGCAATTATTATTTTTTATTTTGATATCTCTCTCCTTTTCTACTGTTCATTAGTTTAGATCTTCAACTATTTTTTACCATCTGCATCTTCTAGTAGGACAATGTCGAAAGGAGTGAAACAGATTCAGCGAAGAAAGTGGACTGTCAGTTCAAAATTCAAATTCAGATGTAATAATATTAAGAAGAGAGTATCGTTCAATGTCATTAGTATTCAATTCACTTGCTTATTTAGTAGAAACAGTTTATTTCGTTTTGTGGATGATCCCAGGCACGATTCTCTTGTTGAGATTTGTTGATGGGCGACACGAGGAAATAAACTAAAGCAAACTACTGCTCTCGTCGAGATTCGAGATGTATGTAGTGTGTACGAGTATAAAGTCACTTAGTGGACAGTACACACCTATCTACTAACAATAATCGTCTTGACTTGCTCATTTAATGTGCATATGCCATTGATACACAAGTGACGACAGGTCAAAATCGTGTTTTCTTCGACAGCTCCTCGTTTGAATTGTCAGAAATGATGTCATACCACAGTAGACAATGCTGAACAAAACACAGACTCCTTATCTTCTCTTTGATTTTAAGTAGATGTTTGGATCTTGAATGAGTTGACTTTCTGGCAAGGAGTTATGACTTGATCTAAATGGAAAATAATAATAAATATAACATAAATGAATAATTTACAATTAAATTGCCAAGAAAAGGTAGGTAATGGGCTCAGGTGTAGCTATCTATATAAATTAGTACAACTTAAGATTCATTGTGCAAAAAGAGTTGGGAAGGAAAGAATCGAGATTTTTACAAACCACTGTAACATTAAGGATTAGCTATACGTGCTGCAATTTTACTGCCTGGTTTAATGTACGACTCCGACTATGGTGGAATAGGTACAGTACAGGTGTAAAATAATGTAACGATGCTACTACTACGGGAAAAAGATTGTGAATGAATGAGAATGAGAAACTGAAATCGTATTTCTGGAGAATCTGGAGTTGCAAACGGAAGAGAGGCTCTCTACTTAGAAATTATAAAGGAGTGAATGAGATTTGAGTGGAGATTAAAGAACTTCAATGAATGACTGATGGACTAACCTTCAATTTAGCTACCTGTATAAATATTATAGTCTACTAGTCTAGTAACTACCTATCTGTGATGGTAATAATAATAATAATATGATTTGATAAGAGTCGAGTGGTAAGAAACAAAACTGAAGTAAGTCAAGTGAAGTTAAGAGCCGAGATATGTAACTTATTGTTTTCATTATCGCAGATTGTCCAGAAAGACATAAAGAGAGAGAGAGAGAGAAGATATGGACAGGACAAGAGACTGGAAAGTTAATTAGTTGTTTAGCTTTGTGTTTACTTTACGCTCTGCTGCCTTTGACATATTGCCCAGTAGGTAGATAGAGATAGAAGATGAGCCACTCTCTCACGATTTCTTCTCTGGCCCTTGTGAATTGTTTGGAGGTGAGTTGGGAAATTCTCCCGTGGAATCCTTCCATTCACAATTAATTTACTGAGGAGAACAACACCCCCGCGCCCCGTTCCAGTTCCAGCGATCTCCTCAAGTCCATTTGCAATTTAGCACTTTCATTTCGCAATTAAGTTAAGAAATATGCTAATGTTCCTCTTCAGACATGCACAATGGACAATAACACGGAGCTAATTATTAATTGAAAGTGTTAGAATGAGTAAGGTGCTATTTGTAACTGTCTTCTCACATCACCATCACCACATCACATCAAATCTCGAGAAATCTACGCGGATCCTTCACCTTGTTCTTCTCGCAGTTGCACAAATATTTATGTTGTTACTTCAGCTCAGCTCTCATAAGATCTGTCCCTAATTAATTGTTTTGTTTAGACACTATCAAATAAGGATCTTGTGTACAGACAATGGACATGGACTACATCCACAATTTCAAACAGACGTACACTGTTCCAGTTTTTTATCTGTCAGAAAATCGCGATGATTCGAGGAACTTCTCATTTCTACTCTTGAAATGCTTCAAATTATAAATAAAGTAGCAACTCCTCCGCTTTAACAGATAAACATCTCCACTCTTTTTCTTCAGTTTATTTTATGTGGGATAGCGAGCGAGAGCCTTTTTATATCAATTTATTTGTGAATGCACATTTTCCTGAGCATGTCCCTTGTAAATGTCCGTCTGCTGATATCTGCTATGCCAGTCCAATAACTCAGTCAGTCCGTTTCAGATAGTCTTCGCTAGATAATTCCACTCGAGTTCGGCGGATAACAGTAGTCCTCTTGTTTTTCTACTTGTAGTATTTATCAAATGATGAGATGGATGTTAAGGATGCCTTTTGATGCTGCTGGACGTTGTGTCTGTGTTGATTTGGTGAAAGATAAGGAGGACAAGGCAGGATTTGCTATTTGATTGGTAATAATGGATGGGGAAGTGAAGTGAAGTGAGGTGCACAATCAAAAACCTCCAACTTCCTGTCTGATTTCCTTTGATTCCCTCGCAGATTCGGATCGACAGACTTGCTTCACCTGGAATGATGAAAATCAAAACTGGTACTAACTACGGAGTTGCATGGGCCGACTTAAAGTCTTATCGCAACAATTACATGCACTTTCCTATGCACCGTGCATCTCACTCTCCTAATAAAATGCACAACGTGGCAATTTAGATAATTGTCCGTTTCAACAGGAGCAGCAGGTTTGCAACACTTCAGTTCTGAAAGGTCAGGAACTAAGCGAACGACAAAGTTATTGCTAAATATTGCCGCCCGCAACCTACGACTTCACTACAATTAAATAATACGAGTTTCCTTTATTTTTTAACACCCAATTCCCATGTCTTCCTTTACGTGACGAAGTTAACTCTCTCGTTTTCTTGCCTGTTCAAAACGGAAGTGATGACTTTGAGTCGAGCACTGGGTTAATTTGTAAATGTTTATCGGGGAATTTTTCTATTGTTATGATTGTTTATCTTTATCTCTTCGGATGATCTGTTTATATCTGGCTGATGATTGTGTATTATCTCTGATTTTTCTTCTTTATTAGTGCCTTACAAATATTTGGAAGAGAAATGATATGATGGGATATTTCGTAGAGGTGATGATGCTGATGATGACATTCGTTGTTGTGAGGGGGAAATAATATCTTGAAATCGAATTCGAGTGAGTAGATATGAAAAAGTGGTTGTTGTGTCGGAGCAGTCTGACTGTCTGAGAGCTCTGCCGTTGCTGAGATGAGAGTCTGTTGTGTGTTTGTGTGTGATGTGACCTGGCTAGGAGTGGGACATCAAGGAGACTGGCAAGGAACGTCTATGCACACACAGACAGACACTACTACTACTACTCTCTGCTACTATTAACTGTAGGCTAGGAGCAAGTGAGTCAGGCACTTAACTCTCTTTGGAATATCTCTCTGCCTGCTAATCCACACGCGAGAAAGAAAAGAGAGAGAGAGATGTGTTAGTGTGTACGGGGAGTATCCTCGCCTATCTCTTCCTAATAAGTAAGGAGTAAGTATTGAAATGTATTGTATCTGAGTATCTGTGATGATTGTGTGGATTGGATTAGCTGAATAATTCCACTTAACAGAGCAGCTCGTTCTGTTCTGTTGGCTAAAGTGCAGATGAAGTAATGTCTAATGTAAATCTAACGTAACATTTGGTAACTTTTTTTTCGTCTCCCTGCTATGCGCCTTGCGAACCTCCTCGCTACACAATACACTACTCTCCTCGTCGACGACTTGTCTTAATGCATATACTTGCTTGCTTACTTAGTCTCCTAGCTCCGTCTCTCTGTGTGTATTTTATATGCTTAGGACTGAAATGAGCAGAAGATGTATAGAATAGTCGTTAACTAACAACTAACCCTTTATTATAGCTATTTAGAATTTCCTTCTACGTTTGCGTACTCTCTGTGTGTATTATTCCCTCTTTTTCTCCGTACTTAAGCATATGAAGCAGTTGAGATATATAAATTCATATAGAGAGAGCATTTATATATCTTTAAGTATTATAAAGTGAGTTGTGTTGTGTGTGTAGAGAGAGAGAGAGACATCAGGCAGAGTTAGTTCTGACATAGACTGGGGCGTCCTCAACCCGGTAATCGGGGTGTAAAGTGGCTCCCTAATAGGATCTGGGCGGGTTGGGGGCCGCCCTCCCTCCTTGCCGTCCGTCCAACCGAGAGACGGAGAGGAGGATGTGGCGACGGATGAGATCCGAGTTCCGTCCTTCCCGCCCCGTCTCACTTCAATTCACTCTTCCAATTTTTATCCTGCCGCACGACTCGTCTCCCTTTACACACTCCCTACCTACCCGTATGTCTCGCTCGACTCCTTCTTCTTCTTCTTCTTCTTCTTCCTACACCTACCTACCTTTATACTCTTTTCAATCTCTCTCTCTCTCTCTCTTTATTAGCACATTCCATTCGCTTCAATGCTCACGGACGTCAACATTATTTACCTACACGGTGATCCCTCTCTCATTTACTACCTCACGTACAATTACAACGAAATGCTACACATTCTGTCGCATACCTACTCACTTTTTACTTAGACCTTTCCAATGGACACACAACAATTCACCCTGCCCTTCCTTTTTCCTTCTCTCTATAATCAAAATTATTATTATTATTGCCACTATGAGATGGAAAATATAGTCAGCCAATACTGTCGTGGACACATGTATTATTATATCCTGCAGTTATTGCATTAGATATTATGTTAATAAATCCTAATGAAATGGATGCATCAAAGTATCGGAACGGATTTGGGTTTTACTGTAAAATGAGCTATTTTAATATTTTGTAATTTTGACTAGCATACCTATAGAAATATCGACCTGAATTTTTATGTTATGTTTTGTCTTAATTCTTCACATTTGCATTTAGAAAAAAACTATTTAAGAGTCTCGAGGAAAACATTTTTTATTTTAACTTGAAATTAAAATTAGCTACGTTTTCGACGCGCACGGACGTCTTCGTCAGGACTGTCAATAATAGAAATTGGAATGTTCAAGAAAAAAAGAATTCAAACATTTTATAAAATAAAAAATGTTTTCCTCGAGGCTCTTGAATAGTTTATTTTCCAAATAACCCCCTAGGATACAAAATTTTAAATTCTCAATTTTCTTCACATTTTTTCATTTTACGGTAATTCATATAATACGAGTTCATATAAATGAGGTTCAAATCGAAACTTTTGATAGACAGACTGAGAAACAGATGCGACAGGCCATTTCCATAAAGTGTCATTCGCTCCCATTCGCTTAATAATGTTGTCAGTGTCGAAATAGTGTAGGTATATAGGTATTAATAAAGTTAGAAGCCGAAGTTTGAATGGAGGCACTTTTACGTTACGGCTTATTATTAGCAAAGATATTTAGGCATATTAGAACTGTACAAACAAATGCTGAACATAATGGTATCCCGAGGGAAATGTTTTCTTTGTGCTTACACTTTGCAATCTAGCAGAGTTGGTTGTTTTGTGAGTGGCTATGTATGCATGTGCATATTGTTCTTGTGTGTGTTCCTCCATGCACGTTAGTAAATAGGAAAGGAAAGTTGGGGCTCTAGCAGCTAGGGCCATAAAG
>JABASI010003153.1:0-17333 GCA_019776505.1 Tomocerus nigrus | reverse complement strand
CCTGAGTGAGGACACTTCGGCCTTCTCAACCCTTTTCTAATTATAAGCCTCTACGGCTTAAGAGATTAGTGGCACTACTACACACGTCCTTACAGAGATAGGGAACTCACTCCAGCATAATATTTAGAAATCATCCCTTGAGAGATAGATGCCCCATACGAAGCAATGCCACCCTAGTTTACCTCGCTCTTATGCAATTCAATGGAATGATCCACTCAATTCAATCTCAATTTAACTTGTGTATTTATCATTCAAATGCATACGTCCATTGTCCATTTGTTAGGAATTAATGCATTGTAATCATGTGTAATGTCCTCGAATATTTTTTCTGCTAAAAAGATGTTTGATTAATAATACAAAATTTTTTAATGCCACAATTAAAAAAGTGAAGGTCTTGCTTTCCTTCAACTAAAGCTATCTTAAAAGTCAATTTTCTGCAATGAAACTCTTTGAAAAAGAGGGAAATCATAAACGGCAGAATAAAGGAATCAAAATCTGTTGTTTCATTCTATTTTTTACCGCATTTCTATTATTGTAAGTGAGTATGTTCGAATTCCGTTTTTAACTCAAAGCCGTGGATTTCTAAAAATAAGGGAATTTTTGTTATTTTATAAATGTGAACCACATGCGATGATGACATGGACAATTCATCTTCCTATAATGTCACTGATACTTAGTATTCCATTGACTACGGTGTATCTGTAATTCAAAACAGGGTTGTTTGTTGGTATTGTCATTATGGGTCTTGTGATATCAGACACCTAAATCTCGAAACACCACCTGTATGAACAATAAGGATTTTTAAACCTAAGTAGAATTGAAGTAGGTATTTAATTCATATGATCCCCCATTGCTTAAGGAGCGTAAGAGTGAGCCTACAATCTTTACATCTTAATTGGACTATCTTTAGTGCATCCTTTATTTTGTATTGTTGTCATTCCTGAGCTACACAACTGTACCATTAATAATTAACTAGGAAACGTTCGTGGCACATCTAGTGTAAAACAGAGGTGTTAAATATGTTGTCTTCTATTCAAGGGTGGAACTTAATTTTTACTAAATAAAAACAGACCTCTAAGGTTTATTCATGGAAATAACGTAATAAATATTCATTTGAATTCTATAAAGTATTTTTAAGACAAGTATACATTCATAAGTAATGAAAATTGAACGACCAAACTTTAAAATTTGTGTAGACACGTAGATGAGGAATATTTTGATTTCACAGATAGAAAACTTGATTTCCTCCGTCCCATTGAAAGGCCGTAGATATTAATAGGCTAATTATTACCATTATATAATAATATGCCAGCAATGCTTGTCTAGACGTGGAGTTATAAAAATTCTTGTCGTTTATATTCCATGTAAAGTAGAACGGTCATTTAGCATAGGCAGGCACCTCCCCAATTGGAAGAGATCAGTTACTTTGTATTCTGTGCCTGCAGTGGTAGTACATTTAATTTTTCATCTGATTTGTTGAGATAGTTAAGGAAGATGTATTGGATGCAAATTGTTTCAATGCAGAGTGTGGAGCCATGCCGTAGATTGACATGACATGAGCATCCATTTAAGAGAACGTGTCATTTGGATCGAAGCGAATCAGTTGAGTTATTCGAAATACCTTAGTGCATATATGAATAGGCTGAAACACAAATGTGGCATGTCATTCCCCCACATTCAATGCAATTCTGATAGCATCTGCTAAATGCGCCTGTATCTCTGTCCGTGCTTAGTTAACTCTTGTCTTGTCACTTACTTATACTCCTAGGCTCAAAAGCCATTGAAAACCTATGGCTATAAATTGCAATTGAAATTCAGTATCTAGAATAACAACAATAATAATAATAATATAGAGCATGTTGCGACCACTACGCCATGTGCAAGACTTACTGGATATAAATATCGTGGGCTCGAAATTAATTTTTAAATAGATATCCTAATTTTAAGTACCTATACAAACTAAGCTCTAATGGTCCTTTGTGTGGGGATTGTGTTGCAATGGATTGGAGCGGACATTGAAATTGAAAGTAGCTATCTATCTATAGGAGCTTGAAGATTAAATCGAGATGTAGCCTAAAGGAATTGGAATGAGTGGAGTGTAGTGAAGCAAGGGAATGACTTTGTCCGCCACTCTATTTTACTTTCGTTATCGATATCATTAAATATAAATCAGTAGTCAAAGTAAGCCGATGACTAATGCGTAGGAGCTAACTATTGCAAAACAAAAGATGAGATGTTGTTAGGCTACAATCCCCCTCTACTCTCCATTTTCATCTTCCTCTCCCTTTAACTTGCTTTAGTCACTACTGGGATGCAATTTGATTCTATTTCAGAGTCAGGCAAAACTAGTAAACTACTCCTGATCTTTATCTTCCATCTAGCCAAGAAAGTAAAGGCAAAAACCTTGTTATGCATTACAACATTTTACAATGTCCACTGCCTACTTACCTACGTGCATAAAAATACTTTAACACAGGTTGTTATTCGTGTAAACGTTACAGGTTAATATATAGTAGTCTACTAATGTAGTCGTATAATATGATAATTGTGCTTCATTTACTCAAAATACAAAAATGCATTTTCACACAAGTTCAATGATTTAAATTTTTGTCAAATATGATAATATTTATTACAATGAAAATGTCAATTTTATACAATATGGTCCACATGCAACATTTTATTATTTGACATTGACAATAAAGTCCCTAGGGCACATGTCTTGTCTAAACACACAAACTTAAGCTATTTATTTAAGTAAGTTAAATGTTCTACAATTAATCTACGAGTTACATTTATATGTACATGCTAATAATATAACTAGGTAGGTATTTTGCTAAATAATTCATCAACTTAACAATGGTAGTACATTCCTCATAGGAACTTTAGCAGTGTACGACAGCATTTAGTTGAAAAATAAAATATTATACATGCTAAATGCTAACTAAAGGATTTTGTTTACAAATTCATTCTATTTTTAATGACAAAAGCAAAAACACCATTATCAGCCACCAGGATTAAATTGTAATTACAGATTAAATTTTGTATTTGCAATAGAAATGTAATAATATTATGCTGTACACAACTACTAGGGCCTACCTTTTTTACTTCATAATAATCTTAGAACTAAATATTTATTGAACACACATATTATTATAGGATTGTCAACTGTCTAGGTATACTACGGTATTTCAGCTATGGAGATTTATTTTGTTCACAGTGTGAACTTCACACTTTACATAAAAGCGGAGTTTTGTTTGGCTCGTGCATTTATAAATACCTACCTTTCAAAACCTGGCATTTATTTTACACGGTTTTACCAAGATGCTCGGTGTTCTATGAACGACTTTCTGTTAATCTTCTTCTTAATTTTACCATTTTCAAAAATGTAGGCTCTTTTTGTGAAAATCATTTTGGACAATTTGCGTTTACGGACAACTATGATTTTCTCTTCTATCATTCCAACAATAAACTTTGAAACCCTACTCATTAAAATTCGACCCAAGAAACTGGCTTTTCCACCTCCACAAATTTGGTAAATAACATTTTTTGGTTGCAACCAGAGTATCATTTTGTTGACTGTGGCTATTTGTGGAGTGCTGTGTGTAATACAAATATTGGAAACAGCTTGGTGACTTTTGCCGACAATTCTAAAGGAGCCGAATATACCCAATTTGTCCAAATTGGGTGGAAGACTTGAAAAATCTAATTTCGGTAGAGGCGCCCTGATTTTGGTTTTGTAACATACTAAATCCACCTTCGATAGCTGATCACACTGCCGAAAGTATGCAAGGGGTAAAATGCTGTCCTGGCTGATTTGTAATTTTAGGTATCGAAGGTTGGGTAAGTGGACCACAGTGGGTTGCCTCCACCTGCAAATGCTGAGAATCAGCTCTTCCGTTGAAAGTGGAAAAGCTGAAAGATTGACAACGGTGGAGTTCAGCACCAAACGTTTTATATGCATTTGTGGGTGGAGCATGGTCCCCAAAGAGAATGTCCCAAAGTATATAGTGAGATTGGCAATAAATCCAGTTGCCCTCCCCCAATTGGTCACTTTTACATTATTTAGAATGACACTATCACAATTTATCTCCATGTCCATATTTAATGTAATATTATCCTCCAGGCAAATATTTTTGCATTTGCTGAAATCTATTACCTGATTTATAACGGGTTCAAGCACATCCGTATCGTCTGACTTGAATTTTAGATCCTTCAAAGTAACAGACTTAGGAGCTGCTTTCTCAATCAACGGCTCAATGTATATTAAAACCCCTACCATGGTCAACTCATCAATCGTTGTGAAACGTACAGTCGACCAGGCTGAAGTCCATTTTAAAGGGGGACGAGACGTCGTCACCATCAGCTTTCGGACATTTGGACCCATATGATCAGATAATCGGTAGACTGTAGCTGAAAGTCCATACCCATCACTAAACGCGACATTATCTAACGTCAGTGCGGTCATTTCATTCCTTTTTGAACGGAGAAATTGTACAAAGCGATTAATATTGAGCAATCGATTCGGACGAATTGTATACGCAGTGAAGGGAATCATCGTTGTTGAATTCTGAAAGGTCTTCTCCAGCATTTTTGGGTTTTTGAGGTCTGGACGAATTGTAAAATCGTCTAAGACAATAGCGGCTTTGCGTCGTAAGAATGGACTGGCGATTTTTTTCCACTTCCAACAGACTTGCTGACAACTTATTAAATCGTGCATATCAAGATGATCGAATACATTCCTCAGCACCTGTTGGCAATCGATTTGAAATCAAAATTTTGTAAAAATACTAAATTACCTGAAAAATTTGACTTTGAAAAATAACAACTCAGGCTACTTACGATGTCATTCAGCAGACTATGCTTTTCTGCCCGTTGCTTCCGGGTAACGGCTGTCATGACGTTGAGAATCCACCAACAAATATTTGTTTTGTTCCTCTAAAAGTAAACAGAACACAGCACATTGAATATATTTGAATTAATATATTTATTTATAATGACTTAATGCGGTGTTAATAATTAATCAATAATATAACACACTATCACGATCCTGTCACCAGTTCCTCTTACTACCTATGATGTACACAGCCTAAACTACATACAATGCAAGTAATACAACATACACCTTTCCAGTGTCAAGTGTCTGGCTATTATGTAAGTCAAATATAATTTTTCTCTATGTGGGCTGTGACTGACTAATATTATACGAAACAAGAATAACTGGCAAAAATGCAAATTACCTAACAACAATTACACGTTCAACGTTCTCACACAGACAAGCGAGCCACAGAATTTCTATCTAAGAAACGAAATCTGGTAGAGGTAGGTACACCGTCAACCGTACACCTGAATTCTGGATCATTCACCGATAGCCGCGAATATTGCCAGGACAATGAGATTTGTTTGTGAACTTCTTCCGCCAATGAGTTTGAGTGAATAACACTGCTATTAGGCCGTTAGGCCTCCGCCTTTTTTATTCAATCGGACTGATCGGGGCAGCCTGAGCATAACTGACTAAATAATAATCATTGGAAAATCGTACTCACCAACCACAGCCAACACAAAACGACACACTACAATCACACGCAACGTAATACAAAACGACACAACTTTAAACAGATAGATATGTGAGATAATAATAATAATATGCCGATGCAATAATACTAGTAGCTATTTAATGAGTGTCAATAGGGTGTGAAGTGGCACTGGCAACTGAGTGAGGAGTACTAATATTAAAGTAACTATTCGTAATCGTAATCCAAGAACGAGTTCAGCAAAAATAATATTTTCATTGAGTTGACAACAGAAGCAGTAATGCCCGTACGTTGCTTTGCAATATTATTTGACGTGTATAGGCATTATTAGGCATTATGTTAAAATTGAGTTGAACTGCAATCTTCAGAGTTCGGTGCAGTGCACAGTGCAGACTCTGCCGATTGATTGGTTGACTGCAATCTTCTACTTATCTTATCCCTTAGTCAGCTAATGTCCTCGTCACGGGAATTAAAGACACAGACCATAATATTATATTCAATATTTTTCTTAGTTGTGAGCAGTAGTCACCAGTAGTGTGTTAACAACAGGAACAGGGTAAAATGTATGTAAAATGTTCTTCAATTCAATCCTCTTAAATCAAAGTCAGTTTTTAATTTCCGGCAATGGTCGAGTACCTACTAACCACGTTATTTCTTTAGGAATCATTGGGGTGCTGACTTGAGAGATCCCTACGCTGCACTGTGCGCTGCAATGGCTATGCATATTGTAACTAAGGACTGATCATTGTAGACTTTCATTATCAGCAAAAGTATAATATTGTATAGACAGTACTATTTTTACATTCTGTATATATAGGTAGTGTAGTAAGTAGTAACTGAATCGGTTTTGGTGACATAAGTAAGTTTAGGCTATTTTACGTTTTATCTGTGATTTTCAACAGTGGTCATTTCCTACTGTACATTTCATTATGTTTCAATAGCACAGACAGAATATTATATAGGCAGGTAGCTGGTATAAGAAGGTACAGTAGTGCAGTGCAGTGCAATGATTGCACATCAGTTGGATTAGAGAATGGAAAAGAACCCCCTTACTTCATTGCTAGCATCACCTTGTACCTACACAGGTACCCACTACACAGTTTACGTCATTTTGACTGTTTTTAAAAAATTTCTATAAATTTTGTGGGTGAAGTGATAAGTTGTGAATGCTCCCTCGGAGTTATTCCTTTAATCTTATCAAACATAAAACTTACCTTTACTACATATATTACTGATTCTGAAAAGACCATGCAGACTCAATCAACCCAAAAGCATTATCGCTGACATTTAAGTATATCCAAAATACTGAAGTATGCGTAATATTTATGTACATGTGGCAACTGAATCTTTTGAGCTTGAGCCGGATGACCACGACTTACAACTTATGCTTAGTAATTTAATTGATGTAAAAGACAGTCATTCCTCGAGGGCTTGTTTTTTAAGTATTCTAAGTGTATAATAAGAATTAATGTGTCTCTATGATCTGTAAGAAGAAATTTATTAAGTAAATTTAGCTACAGTAAGTTTCTTTGTAACCTGCGTCCTGAATGAATGCGAATTAAAAACTCCTATCATAAGCATTACAGAAGCTATTATTTCTACGTCTTGTTAGGCTATCTGACAGGAACCTCCTCCTTCCATATATTATTGTCTTTTATGTCTAGATTAAGTCAAAGGCAGCATTGCTAATCTTAACAAATTAATGTGGCCTTTAAAGCTCAACTGATATTGGGAATGGAAGTGAATCGTAGACATCCACCACTCTAACTAGCTACTGATAACATATCTAATCTCTTCTTTTATAGCAAAGTAATGTCCTTGAAGTTGAAAATCGATTTCGGTAGTTTCTCAATCCCTTTTCGTTGTTTTGTTTCACTTGAATTGCCTTGGCCGCTAATTCGCGAGCGTTTATTACGTATATTTGACAGCTAGAGAAACGGGCGCATTTCTTCATCAATTATTCTAAACATTTGCAGTTACTCAATGCATTGGAGTGAAGGATTAAATTCATCACTACAATAATGTAGACATTTTAGGTAGGCAGAACACAGCATATACATCGCTACCTACTACATAGAAATAAATAACATGCACAATGCTGCAATAGTTACTATTGAAGAATTCGTGGTTGATTTCATTACTTACGTTCACTAGAATCCAAGCTGCAGTGTATAGGGTAGAACAATCAAAGGGAATCCTGGCTTTCGTTAAAGGAAGATTTATTTTCAAAGCTGGAAATGCCATAAAAGTTAGATGTTAGTAACATGGCTATTGTACATATTTTAAAATAAGGTGTTATTATTTATGAATTTATAATAGAAGTAAGAGAAGTCAGATGTTGCGTATACAATAATTCTGATGTTGGCTATCCTGCACTTACATATATCCATATAATTACAATTATGCCTATGACTACATCCTACATGTATGCAAGGAAAATAAAATTAAGAGCTTCTGTGTCTGATATATATAAGTAGAGATTGAGCGTGGCCAGTTATGTATGTTCGATGCCTGTACATGTGTAACTTGGTTTTTTTAAAGATATTTCCGTGCGTGAGCGTGATATTTGAGTAAAAGCCAAACAAGTCGCCATCGTCATAAATGTAATGTTATAATATTATCATGGTGGACTGTAGACTTTGCTGGCACACCTCCACCCTAATAAATTCTCGTTAAATGCATGAACATGAACTTTCGGACACAGATTACATTATATGCATGGACATGAAGAAGTGTAGTAGAGAAGAGATGTTTCTAATATTACGTGAAAGTATAAGTATAGTATTTAAAATTTGTACTTTGGGAAATGAATATGAAAATGCATTAGGGAGATAGAGGAAAAGGGCGAAGGATAGCTAAAAAAGAACACGAGATGTATTCAAAACAGAAACTTATTGTGTGATACGGCGAGATTTAACGGGAATCAAACAAGAAAGGATCCATTTCGCCTGATCTTTCCTGAATTTACTGACCAAACTGTGTAACCACAGTGTAAGGCAAGAATCTGCTAAGTCTTTTCTGACTTGGCTGCACTTGACACAAAAGTTCAACACGGATAAGTCAGACATCATCCATAAAAGGACACTAATACTTAACTACACTACAAATATTATAGATGAGTGTTTATGCTAAACGTCCAATAATTCAACGGTTTTACGCTTCACCAAAAAACTCTTCTACATACATCTACATAAGTAGAAACAGTTAACTTTTTAGCCATTTTACATTATTAGATTATTAGAGAGAAGGCAAGTCCTCGCATTTTACTCCATGAAAAGATTCGCTCAGCTTAACGATCGTTATACAGACAATTATTATCCCCGTGCGTTTCTTTCTTCAAATTAATATCTTTTATCCTAATACAAATAATGTCTCTTTCCACTCTATCCACAGAGTTCTATGTGCTTAAGCCACCAGACTCTATCTTCCTATAAACATAAACTCATGACCAAAATAATAGAGAATTGTAGGGACATAGACACTGACACACAGCAAAATTCACAAATGGAAACATTATTACTTTATTACTTATTATGATGTTCCATGTGGCAATTTCACACTGTAGAGCAGCTAGAGTCAAGATTAACAATTCACTCTTCTCACAGGACAATCTCTTACGTTAGTTACGAGCCTCACCTCACTTCATTTAATTTTATTCCTTAGCCCATAAAGACTCGGACCTGTCTACAAATGTGTTCTTTCTCTACTTTGCCTTCTTTATTACCTTACGCTCTTGCTTAATGTCCATGTAGACGTAATAATATATGTAATCAGTACCTACATAAAAGTACAAGTGTTCATTCACGCGTTTTCCACATCTTATCCTCACTTAGACCAGGAAAGAAAGTCATTTTTCAATGTGGCATATAGCAGAGCGATCTCATTTGCATTTGTACCGTTCATTTCATACTACATTACACTACACACAGTAACCAATACATGTAGTTAGCAGTATTACCTAATTTAGATTCTGACTTAGCACAAACAAACTGAAGTAAATATGTGTATTGGCGCAAGCAAGTCTTAATCTGCAACTATTTCCAATCCATTTGAACAATGATTTATCGCCGCCTATCCAAAAATTATTTAGCAATAATTAATATTAATATTATGGAAACTTTTTTATATCTATTTATTTTATTTAGATAGATTAATTTTTCTATAGTGGATACTTAACTCTCCCAATTTAGCTTTTGATGACTCTAACGTGACTAATTGTTAGTTTTAAATGAGCTTTGAAGTATTATAGTAACTCTTATGCTGCATATAAAAGTGATATTGAGAAAAGAGTGGATGACTGCACTGACATATTACAAAGATACGAGTACGAGATTTCGATGGGAGTCAAGATTGAGAATAGGGCCATACACTTTCTTAATTTGGCTTTGCTTTTGTATATTTGGTGTGTGCAAATGATGCGAAATGTTTGATTCTAAAGAACACATGCACTTCCCAACTTTGATACACTAACAGTTTCTCCTTATCAGTTTTGTGTGGACGCTGACCATTATAATATTATACTATTTTATCCACTTACATACTTCAATGTACAGATATGTATTTGCATGGCTAATAATTTGATGGGTGATGTAATGAAGTCGGCTGTCTTATTTGACAAGATGGCATATTTCATACTCTTTTGTATTTATGTATGGATGGACTCATAATAAACGTCAGGGACGTACTTTATGCTCAAATGCACTGTAGGCGGATCTATTATACCTGATTATTTCACTTGTTTAACAATTTTCGTATCTTCTGTTCCTCTTCCTTGCTTTGCCTTTAATTTTTATATGCATAGCAAATATCTTTTAAGCATTTATTACATATTTTATAATTTACTGCTACGAAATGTTAATTTTACGAAAATATCCTTTAATTGTTTACTTAATGTTATAATTATAATGCACCTGCTGATTATGCATGGACAGGTTATGTTTTTGCGTAAAGTGCAGATAAATTCACACACAAGTACAAGGATCGATATAGCTCTTTACGCTATAAAATTTGAATCATGCATATAATTAAATACTAGTTCGCAATTATGTTCCCTCATATCTATTTTGCCATGACAAAAATTAAATAAAAAACAACAATTAGTAGGCGAATGTTTTGTTGTTTGTGTAAGCGACTGTAGCTAATTATCATTATTGGCTGGCAAATTAGAATAAGTTGCTGTTTGCGTGGTTTTTAAATAGCTGTTATTCGACAATGATATTATGATAGACGAGATAAGTTTTGCATTACCTTGTTGTAAGAAAATCGTATTTAGTGTGTTATTCAACAGTTAAAGGTGTATAGGTAGTCCCAGTAGTTAGCCTACAAAAACACAATTCCAACAACACCACACAAATTGATTCATCGTACACCGGATTGTACAGTTCTTCCCTATTGTTTCAATCATATTATTCTCTTTTGCTCACTGGGACATTTCCTTTCCTTTTCTTGCGTCTACCTCTACTAGTGACCAGACAAACAGAAACCTCAGTATAACAAGGACAGTCTTCTACAGCTCTTGCGGTGTTCAATCACTGAATTCTTGATTTTCTACGCAAGTAATAGTATATGCTGAGTTTGACTACGACGAAAATGAGTTTCAAAAACAAAAATCAATGTAAAAATCTAATCAAGAATTGACGAAGGCCTAGTTAGGTAAAAAAGATCTAAGTAAAATCTATTTAATTTTAGACAACAACCAAAGTTCGCTTTTTGGCGGTTACTCAATACTATTTTTCGAAAGATTTTTCTGAAGACGATTCCCCCCGCAATAAAATCAAGCTGCCGAATTCAGTCAAAAACTACAAAGGGTATTTCTGCCCTGAGAGCAACCAATGAATGCAACACATGACGAGCAGAGCATGTTGCGCTCAATTGGAATCAGCTTGACTTTGATTTAATTACTTGTCTTGTATAGGTAGTATAGTACAGTAACATAGCCTAGCCACTCTGCATTGAGTGCATACTTGCATAGCGCACTGCAAGCCAGCCACTACCTCGAAAAACCTGTCAAGAGAATTTTTAGTTCTAAAATAGCAGCGGCGCGCGGCGCTGCTATATGGAAGTGTCTAATACTGTACTACCTGCAGTTCACGGCGTCATTTTGTGGAATTTGGTCAATAACTTTTGGACCAGTAGAGCCTTATCTTCGACCTGCTTATGAATTGTTTAACTAAACCTTCACGACCTTCTACGATGGGCACAACCCGAATGACCTATTACCTAGCTCCTCCCATAATGTTTCTATTTTACATGATTATCCATTAAATCATTCATAGACTATACCCTATACCTATATCACCTTTTAACAAATACAAGTGAATTGCTTCGTGACAAGAGTCTGGTACCGTACTACTTTGATCCAGTTAGTATGTCATTATTTATTACATGACTAACTCTAAATCGCAATTGTCAACCTATCTATTTCATTTTATTGCTGAGCTTCTTACGTCGTTTTTTTATTAAATGCACTAAATGTTCTTGTGATTGTGTGAGGGAAGACAAATCTGAGTAGAACAATAAGTGCAAATTCCTATTATTATTTATTTAAGTAACCATTACAGGTTTCCTCCACTGTAATTTTATTTACCATAGCAAATGGATTCTCTCTTGTTACTAATAATATTATTCTGTTAAGCTAAGATCATGTTAAGCACCTGCCGTGCCCCTAATTAAGCTGATTTAATCCCGTATGTAAGCATATACACGTTTTAAGTGTTTGGTTAATATAAGCTTAATGTAATAATATTTATACGCATAAATGGAAAGAATTTGCTCTAGTCCTGCATGGCAAGAATTGAGTCATTTTACCTTACCCTTAATGTAAGATTTAAGACTTACTTTATCTTTTCTGCATAATCGTCTTAGACTGTTGGCCAACAATAATGCTCAATGAGCAACATAAAATAATAACAATACAAAATATGTAACAAGTTTGCTGTTAAAATGCGAGTCATACTCATAGTGTCTGAAATTCACATTTGAACTAGAAAGAGTTGCATTTTGCTGTTTGTTATCGGACGTCGTTCGGCGTTCTGTTGTGATGCGAGCGAGCAGACATAGTCAGGCCATGTATTTGTTGGTGTATTGTGTATGCACGTAGGGACGTTTTATCTATTCAATCTGACTGTATCAGTGTGTGTTTGCATGTAGGGAAATAAAATAGCTGACTAGTGATGGAGTATAAAATCTGAAGAGGAAATAGAAACAGCTATATCACCTCTAGCAAACGGACAAAGCATCCTCAAAGCCTAAGAAGGCAACTGTTCTGTTCTACTATGATAAATTTTTTTGTTCCCTGCATGCTCTGCTTTGCTTAGCAGTACATTCAACATCCATCACTTACACACACACACACACACACACACACACACACAATCCTATTCTGTATGAATATCTTCCTTTGCTTTGCATTATTATTCGTGTATGTATATGAATGAATGTAATAATGTGTGCTGTTTCTCAATCCTTTGGTTTTTGCATCGCTATCACACACACAGATTATACATACGTGCTTTATTTCTGTTTGCAGGATTTTACGGTGAACTTTGCGTTGCTTTGCCACTATTCCTTCGTTATTGCCTGAGTGGATTTATTCGCATGACACGATGCTTTCTATCTTTGTGAATATCTATCGTATCTTGAATGCATGCTGAAAATAATAGCGTACTAGAGCACCGTATAAGCTCCGTATGTAAATCATTTGATCGAATAAACAGGTGGATGGACAGATACACAAGAAAACACAATAATATCCCTTAATAAATCAGAGCATCAGGCATCATCTAATTGTAAAGTTTTTAGGTGAGGGAGTCTTTGTTGCCACTCGCTTCTCAGTTATCCTATATTCGGTACCGTTACACTAAAACCATTGTTATTGACTACCTTATGTGACTGCATTGACGTCTACATCTGCTCAAGGGACTTTCTTTAAGTTACGACGCTTGTTACCTCATTTTACAACGTTTTAAGTTTCACATGTGTCCCGACATTTTTAAGTGCTCACTCACATTGCCAGTTATAGAAATAAATGTATTTGCAAAGTTTTAACTATGCTTTAGAATAATAAGTAGACGAAGATCAACTTACATTGCAGTTGTCAGTAAATGGCCTTCGTCAACTCTATTTAGAATATACTGGTGGAATGAGTTTAAGAAAGGAGTTTTAGCTTTTTCTGTTTGAGGATCGTATTGCATTGTGCGTTGTTGCCTACTTGTGTCACTATTTCATACTAAAAATAATATTATTCCTAACCAGTAATATTATGGCACTTCTTGACCTTCTTTTAATCATTTATTAATGATTACAGATATGGATACATTCGCCAGTAAATGAAAAGACATTGCTATGTATGCGCACTGAAGTCTTGAAAGCAAATGTCATGAATACATAATGGGTTAAAACAAGGAGTCAAACTATTGAACAATTGATATTAATGTAATAAATAAGTTAGTAATAATTTTTATTTAGCTCAAGGAATATTAGTGATAAATAGCAAGACACTTAGAGCGTAGATATGTCTATGTGAATGTTCTTCTGTCTGACAATAGCTGGTAAAAGGAGGTTGTAGTATAATAATACTCAGAATGGTGATAAGTACATCGAATGAACTAGAATGGAGGAGACAATGACAATGGGCACTTACATGGAAAAAAGTAGGTGCTATGTTGTAGGTAAGCATTTTTATGATACCGGAACAACAAAGTAAGAAAGAACGGCATGTTTAAACAACGGAAAATATCTTTGAATGTATTATTATGTAAATCTATAGTTGACTTTCAACGTAGCCGTTCCCGACTATTGTCCGTGTCTTTTTCATTGTCAAGGTCTGTGTTTTTATTGAGATAGCAAAGCTTAGAAAATACATTATCTATCTGTAAGTTATTAGCTGTTTGCAATGGAGAGAGCAGAGCGTGAACGAGACATTACAGGATATGGTTGACACCTTTTTAAAAGAAATTCAACAATTATAACATAATTATATAACTCATAAAAATAGGCTTAGATAATGTGCAAGGAAAATGATGTAATTATTTAATGACAAAGTGCAATTGTCGTGATGCTACTACACAAGTGCGTAGACAATGTGCAAAAGCTTTAAAAAATAAGAACCTGTACTTGAAGCATGGAAATCAAATTTTCGTGTCGCTATATAAGAAAAAGACGGTGCTTAATTCTCTTACATAATGATGTTACTGTGCCTGATATAATAAACATGTCCAATTATTATATTTATTGCACCAATGTACTGTTGTACTTCATTAATGCATTTATTTCTGTGGCCTCAGGTACATACAACACTATTACCTTCCTATATCATAGTAAAACAGACTACCTGTTATTTATAAACACTCAATTCCCTAAAGAGACGGAAAAGAAAAGCAACAACAACTTTTTGTATCTCCAATTGTTCGTTTATGCCAAACTATTTTGCTAAATTATTTACAGGTTTGAGGAGTATTTGTATTTTCTGTTATTTTTGTTTTTATATTTTACTATTGTTATAGTATTTGTATGTTGCGCTGTCGAATGAGATTTATATAGAGTGTCTAAACTATAACATTCCGTTTTCTATTCAAAGATTTGATATAAAATTTAGAAAAGGCTGCTTTCTTGACAAATTATTGCGCAGTGCGCCTTGGGAAGAAGTGACAAGAAATTCTAAAGCTTTTTCAACATTTTTTTTTAAATTTCTCTCTTCGTACGATTCTTAGGCACCTATAGCAATGCGTAGCCCGCTGCGTAACTACATACGTTCCTTCCTGTATTATTCTGTTTTCTTTGTCGCTTCCTTTAAACTCCATAAAACTTTCATAGATAGGTACTTATTATTGCAAGCGTTAGAAAAGCCAGAAGAAATGGATATTATTCAATTATTTTTTGAATTAATGTTCTTCTGTTCTGCATCTAAATCAGCTATATATTTATATCTACTGCATACATACTTGAATGTTTCATTTTCAGTGCAGCATAATAGATTTTTGTACATCTTACACTAATGCATACACAGAGCATACGTAACATGACAAATGTTTAGAATTCGAAAGATGAAGCAAGAGTTTTAACAGTATAGTGAAAATGCTCGATTATCTTGTCTTTTAAATTGAAAAATGTGTTTAAGAAAAAGAGTTTTGCGGTACTAACCCTGTAACTAAAGCTTTGACTAATACGATGTCCCACTGTGTTATTTTACTCAAAAACTACTTAAAGTTCATTGTTAATTTTTTAGTTTAGCACTGGGCTAGCATAAAGAATTTTTCAGCACATGTGCTACAGTGACAGTTGGTTTGGTTGGTAGTCATGTATATGTAGTATCCCTATGCAGGTACTAGATAAAGAAAATTGTTTTTCTATTATGCTGTGATAGAAGTATAGAAGGATCGCATTTTGGAAGTCACTTCTGTTTACGTGTGCGCATCATTATTTAGTGTCTTAATAGTTAACTGGGGAAACGATTTCAATTCAATTCTCTGTCGGGTTTGGCTTGTCAAAGAAACAAAAGTTTTTCAGTTGTTTAACTTACGCAAGTAATGAGCTGATTTAACGGAAACAACTATTGAGAAAAAAGAATTACATTTGTAACATAGGTGTTATGGGCACCACTATTACATATGCAAATCAAAATTTACAATCACAGTGATTTATCTACAAATCCTTGTAAGTTTACATTTGGAAATCGAAGATTGTTGACTTGACGTACCGTTACAAACAGAGCATCTCTTTATGAAATATTACAGATATAACATATAATTATTTCTGAAATTAATGTAATAAGTAATACAATTATTGATGCAATACTTGATAGTACGAAAAAGTAACTGAAATTGAAAAATACATTTACATACTTGACAAACATAATTTATTATCAAGTAGAGAGATACTTTGCACTCACACATTGACACTACAAAAGAAAATAACCAGCTAGGTAGAGGAACTTTATAATTCGTTTCGCACAATATTCCCATGTCAGTTCAGTTGAGACGAGAGAAAGAGACGGGCTCGGAAATCAATGAGATACTACACATATTGACGGATTGAAATGGATATGAAAAGAATGAAATTGATTTCAACTCCAATTCTCGAGACTACTGCCATAATTGAATTTTCAAAGGAAGACTCTTTTGTTAACTGGGAATTGGAATATATGGGAAAATTCCAAGTCGGCTTGCATATCAGAGACGCAAGTTCTATGTGATACGTGATACTTACACTTACTCGTACTGTACGTAGTCAAATAATTAAATAGCAGGCTACATAAATGCAAAACAGAGACACGTGTATAAGTGAAGTAGTTACGTGAAAATCAAATGCCCTTATTGATTTTGGAAACGAATGGGAATGGAGCTCTGCTGATAAAACCACAGAGTGCAACGTAGTATATTAGGCGAGAGTTGCAAGCCATTCAGGAAAAAGGAGACAAATCTTGTATGTTTTCTCAATTTAAATAATTGTAGTCAACAACTTCATATCTTTTGGGGTTGATAGACATAATGAAACACTGACATGAGATATTAATGCAATTTATTCATAAGTAAATTCAAAATGTATATAATGGTTTGAAACTTAACAGGACACATTTCCATAATAAAAAACCCAAAATAAAAGGATAGCTTTTTATATAAGTACCGTTTAAATTTTGGCAATAATAACGAATAATGTTGGGCAGAATTTACTTTTAAGATTTTTTTTTCGCCACTAAGTAGCTACCAACATGCTTAGATCTGGGATACTCTGCAGCACCTGCACGTGCTGCAGAGTATCCAGATACTCTGGAGCACCCCCACAGCACCCTTGCTGCACGTGCTG
>JABASI010003152.1:0-17335 GCA_019776505.1 Tomocerus nigrus | reverse complement strand
GTTGTGGTATTACGCATTAACAAATTATTGCATTCTCCGATGGAATCATAATCATAACTAAATGCGTGTTTATGCGTGTTTCAAGGTATTGTAAAATTCCGCTAGTATTAGAGCACATAAATAAATTTCAAGTAGTACTTTAAATGGATAAAACATATTAGTGGCATATTAATGTCAAAAGTAGATATCTCGCAATTTGTATAATAATTTTATCGTCCTGTCGTCAGTGTTATGTTAGTTTACTGTATTATTGTATGTTACAAATAAGTGGGCTAATATTCGTAGATTTAGTGTCTATAAACTATACGTAAAATATTATATTCACCATTCCATTCTTAAAATGAGTCGACACTTAAACTCCTAAAGAAGTCCTGTCATCTAATTGTGATAAAAATCTTGAGATCCCCAATCGCAAAATATTTTTTTCTCGAGAAACGCAAACACCAATAAATCTGAACGCATTTGGTGCAGGTCATGATTAAATCAGCACACTTTTGATATCAAGAAGGGAAAATACCATGCTAGCTAAATTGAATCATAGATAGGCCTCTGACCACTGACCACCTTAATCTAAGGTCTTGAAACAAAGCTGTATACAAAACAATGGCAGTCAAGGCACAGGCTAAATGTAAAAGTGGGCGCTTTTTTGTTTAAATCACATCTGAAATCATTGCAATTTTACGTTTCAAAGTTGAGGCAGAAGTTGTCACTTAATGTGTGCCGTTTCGTTTATGTAATACTCTTAAATTAATAAATTGCTACATTTATACCTAGCACCTGCACTTGAGCAAAAATAGAAATAATCATTTAAGTTCATCTAAGCAATTATCGTTTACCAAGCCACATCCGTAAATCAAAGATTAATACTGTCATAAAATATTAGCCCACTTTTTTAATTACTAAATAAATTATTTAGAGTAAAAAATAAGTATACACGAATTATTATGAATTGCATACCAGACCTTACATTACGCTAATAATAAACCACTAAATCTAATATGCTCGTAAGCCGTAAACAATCGTAATATTCGTAATCGTAAATATACTACTAATAAATAAATGATACGTTACGTAAGCAAAAAAATGTAAATTGCAGTCGTTAGTTTTAGTGTTCTATAAAGTTTAATTGTCATTAAGATATTCGTTTAAATGAGTTGGAGTAATATAGGATATCTATGAATTTTATTTTCGACTTTTAGCCCAAATTAAAACTTAAACAACTGCTCTAAGCTTGTTTATTAGTGACTAGACTAGAACTAGACTAATCGAAACTCATTTAAACGAAGCTGCATTACTTTCGCAATTAGGTATTAATTTTAGAATACTATTGGAATGTCTACTCTGGTACAATGAGACTCGACTAGTCGATAAGAGGATGATCGTGCAAACAATGCAAAAATACGATATTATAATATACTACAGAAGTGTAGTAGTGTCAACGTTGTCAAAATGTCATCTAAGATTTTTGTTGGCTAATGATTTGAGTTTCCATATTCCTAATTGTTCATGTTGAACCGTTCACTTTGTTTAACTTGAAGTAAAAGATCTGCTGTAGTGTATTGTGTGATCAGCAATCTTTGCAATGACTAGAAGGGCATTCTATTTGTACGTCGACATTTAAACTTTTCTTTTTCTTATGCTTTACTTGTAATGATAAAATTAATCCATTCTTATAAATAAAATAAAAAGTCAAAAAAACTAACGTTTTGAATTTATCATAATAATCATAATATTATTATAAACACATTTTAATACAGAATCATATTATAACACTAAATCATAATTAATTGCAAAAAATTAGAAATATTATATCAAAGAATCTATTATCTAATTAACAAAGCATTCCATATTATTTTGATACTATAGATGACAACTGATTGGCAATAGGTATAGCTGAACACCCAGGGCATGAATGTAAAATCTCATGAAGAAACAGATCACAGTCAAGGCAGTACTTTCTGTTACAGTGTTTGCATCTGTAGATCTGAAATAAATATAATTTTTTAATGAAACTCAAATTCTGAAGGCCCTATTAAAAGTACACATCATAATATCATTTTTATATGAATACGCTACGATACCCACAAAAAATATATTATCAGATTGTCATGAAATAATAAATATTTAAAAGTAGATAGAACAGCTTTTATAAAATGGTACACTGGATTTGAAAGGAACTTACGTGCTTATTTCCATCTGGTAAAGATTTTTGACAGCCAAAACACATAGTTGTCAAAGGTTGAATTTCTTCAAATGGATCTAATGGAAATATATGTAGAAAGGATCTTGCTAAATGCGGTGCTGAAACTAATGTCAGTCCGCATGCTTTACATTCGGCAGGTAATTCGCAATACTTATTTTTGCACTGAGGACAGATATATCCTCCGGGGGCTAATTTGCAAGTGGAAGCATCGTCCAAATGGCAGAGACACATTGCTGCGTCTTCGGTTTGGTTCCTTTGAGGAAATCCCATTTTAATAAGAGATGATTCTGCCTTCCCGGCTAAAGGAGGCGGCTCAATGTGCTCGTTCACTAATTCTTGAAAATGGTTATCGTCCAATATAACGCCAAATGAGCCACCTGTTTCTTTACTAAGAGCTTTACATGCCCGGACTTCGGCTGCCAGCGATATGACAGAAACTCTTACACCATGCTTTTTTAATTCCTGAGGAAATAGACAATACAATGTTCGTTTTAATTTTATTTAAAAAAAATGCTATTCTACATAGAAGGGTGATAAAAAGGGTTAACGATAAAAAATGAAATGTAAATACAGGATAAAAAATGATAGCGTTCAAATAAAAATTGGCCCTCACCCAAGTTTTTGATTTAAAAACACAATAAAATAATCATAGTAATTTTTGCAAGTTTCCAAAATTTAATGAATCTTAATCATCCTACTTTCCATTTTTGTGCCTTTCGGTCCCATATATTTAACGGTAGTTTTTAATGTTTATAAATGCCTGCCTGTTTTAAGATTTTATGTGCCGCCTACCTTTCCGAGCTTTGGTCATTAGCTTTTTACAGGTAATGGAAACTAGGACTAGGAAGGAATGAAATGTGCAAAAAATTGAAAATACCTCGATTGTGATGTTTATGTCTCCCGGATCGCACGTTGTAAGACTTCCAATCACAACCAAAATTTCTCTTGAAGTATGAGTAGGCATGTGTTTTAGTGAACTAAGGGCCATTTCAAGGGCATTTTGAAGAGACGGTTCTCCCCCACACGCGAATTTGTCTTTAATAGATTTTACAACTTCTAAATGCTTACGACAGTTACCAGACATATCAGACAATTTTTCAGCCTTTTTATTTCGGGTTCCAATCCAACCTAATTGACTCATAGGATTCCCATCAAAAAATTCTTCAACAAACTTCTCAAATATCTGAAAACGTGCATTGGTAAAAAAACATTGAATAGTAACAAATCACCACCTGAGAGAGAGAGTCGTGAGTTCGTTATCTATCACTTTACTTACATCCAATTCATGCGATATTATTATATTATAGGCTGTGAATTTAAGATATCGACAAATTCGGGAAAAAGTTTTTTCAATTGAAATGGCCACATATGTAAAAAGGTGTCTGAGGGCAAGTGTTTAACGGGCAAAATACTCATTTTTTTGTACAGCGTACACCTTGCGCCTCAAACGTTTTTCCAAGATTACTCGGGAACTGTTTTGCCGATTTCTATGATTCTTTTTTTAAAATGCATCGAAAAGGATTTTGCAGGCGAGTTTTTTCTCAGAATTTCAAAATTCGAATTCCGTCATTTAAAAAAACTTTTTCCCGAATTTGTCGATATCTTAAATTCATCCTCTATAAGTATATGCTTCAGCAGAAAGCTTATTATTATATTATAGTAAGTAGTACATCACACTGTAGGAAAAATAAAATAAATTACCTTCAGAGTTGACAATATTCGGTTAGGTTTGATGTCTTGATCTAACATGGACTGTGACAAGTCGAGCACCACGTATAAATGGCGCATAATCCCCAGGCGTACATGGCCGGCAGCTCGTCTTTCTTCCAATCTGCGGCGGCGACTTTTCTCAATTATATCTGAAATTGCAGAATCCAGCAACCCCTCTGCATCTTCCTCGATTGCCTCCCTGTAGTATTTTAGAATTGAGCAAACACATACTATTACTATTAATCGTGAGTGTCGTGACAAAATATTAATTAGCACAGTAATCTATGCTTATATTCAATATTCGGCATTTAAAAAAAGAATTTCTGAATAAACTGCTGAGCAATTACAAGTTGCGGAACCTTGATTTGCGAATGCTATTTGAATGATTTATTACCATGTTTTCTCGTAGCCTGTTTCCCAGCGGTATTCCTTTCCATCACCATCGTCTGCTGCCATCCTATTCTTGTTCTGGCCCTATGGACAATGGAATCTGTGAATGATAATGTAACAATTGAAATGTCATTATTAACCATACATAAATTCAAATATAAAGTTCAATCAAAAATAAAAAATTCAGGGACCATTTACATACGTTCTATTCAATTGAATATTTCGCAAAAAGGACTAGTGAGAGAGCAGAGAGTAAGTGGTAAGTCTTCTTTGCTCTGTTGCTTGTTGGACTTTATGCGTATAGGTTAATTGTTAATAGGTCAATAGGTTAATAACAAATTCGGATTTTGAGCTCCGGTTGTTTCCGTCAGATGTTCACGGTTCTTTCAAGAAATAAGGCTCTATTTCTTCTATCTAGAATCTAGATTAGACAATTCCGGTCTTCAGGTATGTACTACTATAATAATATGACGTATTTAGTTCCCTTCCCGTCAGTCACCCTACTCTCCGTTCTATTTCAAAATAAAATGAAAAATTAATTTTATTAATTAGAAATATGTATATGTATGTAAATGTAAATCCCTTTATTACTTTACCTTTTAAAAACGTATTGTATTTACTTCTAGAACTACCGGGCAGGTATACTGTCAAAGTGTCAACACGTTCAAACTTCAAACTTTCTGACCGATTGATCTTACCTTTACCTTTAACGTATTGTATTTACTTCTAGAACTACCGGGCAGGTATACTGTCAAAGTGTCAACACGTTCAAACTTCAAACTTTCTGACCGATTTATCTGTGATGCCTCGTTTTTGTATTCTCGTGTACTACTCAACGCTTTCACCGATTGCACTCTCCTCTCCGCTGTCCGAGTCCTACTGTTGACTGTCTTGCTTCCACAACAACTTTTACTTACCTTTCACGACTTTGCGGCAATTTTTGTCTCAAAGAGCGGGAGTAGAATACGATCTCCCTTTCGCTGCTGCATGCTGGTGTGTTTTTCTGGTTTAGTTCTTTGGTTATGGTTATACTGATACATACTACATACTTGTCATGTCACTTGCACTTGCAGGAGCCGTACATAAATTAGAATTTTTTCAACGTCGAAACCGGAATTCAGGGATTGAAGTGGAGGTGACGGACACCTGAACACATAATTTTGTAAGTCCAGTAAGTCAAGTAAGTGTGACTTTGTTTGACATAATTTTCATTGTGCAATGGCATTATAGTGCAAGTTAGATTTATGACCTTTGACCTTACCTATATTTCTATATATACAACGACCCAGAAAGTAGTTTTCCTTTGCATTGCTCTTTCCTTAGGCCACTTTCCCCAGTCGTTCATCAGCACTTTCTCCACAATTAATAAATCTAACACCTAACGCAAACGTGATTGTTGTGTGGTGAAAGTATGTCGAAACAGAAATGGACTATTTTTCTGATGATGTGCATTGAAGTGCATATAAAAGTTGAAATAACTTAACATGTTATGCAACGTTTTTTTAAAGGTCAAGTCAAGTCAATCTTTTCTCTATTGGACATTCGATATTGCATGTCTTTACCGATGGTCATTCAGCAGTGTATCGCCAAGAAATGGAACGAAGTAACTCAAAGGGAGACAATGGGAAACGAGGATTCAAACGTCCTCCATGGTTTTACATGAACGCGAATAGAAAAAGGAAGGGTGCACATCATCAAGAGGCAAACAACAGTAACGAGACGGGAAATGGAGACAGAGATAGTAATAAACAAAAGAGAAGACGTGTTCAAAATGAAAGAAATTCAAACGACAGGAGAGAAAAGGAAGACAACAGAAATGAAGAGCAGCAAAATCAACCTAAGCGCAAAAAGAGAAATCTAGAAAACATTAAATCTCTAGTTATGTCCGAGTGGCAAAAGAAAATGCCAGGATTCTCGCTCTACTACAGTAAAACACCGCCCCAGATTCCGGAATTTGAAAAGAAATTTGATGCTGCTTTAGATTATCTATTGCGTAATGGGTATTCCGCGAAAGATAAACTTATTACAGTCGAAGAAATTGAATACTTTGACCTCATGTACGAGTCAGTTATTAAGGACCACTTCCTCAAGGAAAGGTGGCCGAACTTTTCGACCGAATTACTTGAAGATGCCCAAGAGGTTCTAAATGTTTGGGGCTTGGCTATGTTCAAGGTAGCTATATTATTATCTAGTTTATCTTTGCCTATTTGCCTTAAAATTAGATTAACAATTAAAACATGCAAAAACGTAATAATAATTTACTCTTAATAACAGTGGATATCTTTTTTCACACAGAAGATATTGGCGTAAGTAAATTAACGGTGCAATTTGCTGTTTCTAGATAGTCCACGATAAGCAACGAGAACAAGAACCTGAAGAAGTGTTAAATAAAAATGTTAATGCAAATTTGGAAGATGAAGAGCCAACCAAAAGTTTAAGTGTCTCTCGGATTCAAGCCGGAATCATGAAACTTGAGCCGATTACTCCTTTGGTCCAAATAAAATCTTCTCTAATAGGTGTGTTTGGTTTTTTGTTTTATATATTATTAATTATATCGGTATGTTCAATTGATTAGTATTTGGCAACTATAATACTCCAATTCTTATAATAATTATCTCTCATTCATGACTATCATGACTTGTAAATAACAGGAAAATTCATTACTATCAGAGGTGCTGTTGTGCGAATGGGCAATATTCGCCCCTTTTGCACAAATATGACATTTGTTTGCAAAATATGTGAAGATACTTTCTCCATTGAATTACCCGAAGGAAAGTACGCTCTTCCAGCAAGATGTGGTGCTAGTGATAGTTGCGACAACACAAGCCATTTTGATCCTGTTGAGGATGCTGTTACAACAAAAATGGTGAATGCAAGAAGGATTCGTATACAAGATATGCAATGCAGTGAAGTATGAGTAAATAATTTGTAACACTGTCGTATGTTTTCTTTGTGTTAATTATGCCCATTAATACATGTTAAACTTTGATGGAACTGTAGGTTGAGCCGGGATCTGTTCCACGGAGCATAGATTGCGAATTATTTAATTACTTTGTTAATCTTTGTTCAGCCGGTAACGCTGTTACGCTGACTGGCATAGTCAAAGTAAGTTTCTACCAAAACTACTATGTTTACAATTAGATATCATAAATGCTGATAAGGGACATTGTGGCAATTGAGATAGTTTTCGTTGTGACACAATTAGATGAGCAAAGAAGTCCAATATGGCGGAGACCAATCACTTCATAAAATGTACCTTGAAGTAGTAGCGATACGAAATCATAAAGATTCTGAACGTACGATGGGTGGTCATTGGTTTAGCTTCAGCAACAAAGACTATTATGCAATTAAGGTACCTTAAATTCTGAAAAATTTTTGTAATAAGCTAGAAAAGAACTAAAAAAGAAGGACATTTTTATATATTGATATATTAAGATTTGATTATAGTAATTATGATGCAGGAAATTCATGATACGGACAATCTCTTTCGTCTCCTAATTGCTTCATTATGTCCCAGTATATATGGCCATGAAATTGTTAAAGCTGGATTGCTATTATGTCTTTTTGGAGGCACATCTCAAGCGGATCAACTTATATCTCGTCGAAATGATATTAACATGCTAATGGTTGGCGATCCTGGCATTGGGAAGTCACAAATGCTCAAAATGGTCACTGAAATAGCCCCCCGTGGTATGTTCATAATTAAGCACACTGTAAATACCTAGATTTAATGGAGCCATTAAGGCCAAGGCTGAAATTGACTTATTAATTTTAGGAGTATATGTGTGCGGTAATGGAAGTACAATTGCCGGTTTGACTGTAACAATGGTTAAAGATGGTAGCGACTACTCCTTGGAAGCTGGTGCTCTGGTTATGGCTGACAAAGGGTGCTGCTGTATTGACGAATTTGACAAAATGCAAGGTCAGCATCATGTAAGTCTTTGCAATATTCATATTTTATTAAGAAGAGAGACACATCTAATTTTTGTGCTTTATGGAAATTAAAATTCGAACAACTATGATTTTCATAAAGTCGTCATAAAGTGAGTTCAATAATAAATCGTACTAACCTATAACAATATCAGTTATAGTTATAACTTTGTATTAATAGCGGTTACTTTACTATGTATTTCAGGCCTTATTGGAAGCAATGGAACAACAAAGTATTAGTATTGCAAAATCTGGTGCCTTTCGAACAATTCCAGCCAGAGCTACTGTAATAGCCGCTGCCAACCCAGTTGGTGGACATTATGACAAAACAAAAAGTGTAAACGAAAACATAAAGATAAATGCTGCTCTTATGTCTCGATTTGATTTAGTATTCATACTACTGGACAAACCCGACCAAGTATTACTACATTGAATTGCATATTATTTTATTTTATTGTGTACACCAGTACACCCTTTTGTTCTTCATTAATTACCTCACAATGAACAAACTATATCCGTGCATGTTTTTCTTATTATTGTAGGAATTCGACGGAAAAGTGATTGAGCACATTATGGGTGACAAGAAAAATAAAAACTTTTCTAGTCAGGCACGGTCCCATGCCAGTACTCTGAATGAATCAATGGACGAAACAGGATACATTCCTTTGCTGTAAGTTTTAGTTATTTATAGCATGTAATGGTTGACTATTATTCAGCATTTAATGCATACATTGCTACTGTATGTAGTGGGGCCAGCTATAATAACAATTTAGTGTATTTATTGGATGTACATAAATCTAAATTACTTTCAACAGGATTTTCATTCTATTATAGGGAGAGAATAAAATTTGGCGTAGACGAAGAAGTGGACGTAATTCCTCACAGCTTGATAAGAAAATACATTGCATATGCGAAACAATATGTAAAACCAAAAATATCCCCCGAAGCAGCAGTTTGTTTGAAGGAATATTATTTAAAATTGCGAGTGAAGCATAGACTGATTGATTCTACACCGGTTACAACCCGTCAGTTAGAATCCTTAGTTCGACTAACGGAGGTATGTGCCTGGGGTTTTCACATTTACAGTTACCGGCACTACCCTTTTATATGAATTTATCTAGATTTATGAATTCGAATTATTTGTTTTTTATAGGCCAGAGCTAAACTGGAGCTACGAGAAGTAGCAACGGCGGAAGATGCAAAGGATGTGTTAGAAATTTTTGAGTCCAGTCTTTCAAGTGCTTTTGATGATGAAGTAATAGCTGTCTCAGCTTTTTCACAAAGTTTTCTTATCAGCACCTGCGGTTCCAACAAGTCGCAGGCCAACAAAGCCAATGTAATACAATAATTATTCATAAAGACAACTGTGATGAAGAGGTGCAGTGTGATATTGAAAATGTTTATTTTCTGTTACATTTTGCAGGCAAAAAGACTGGTTTCCTCATTGCAAAAATTCGCGGAACAGCAAAGTAAAAATTTATTCACAATCGATGAAATACGACAGATAGCCGCTGCTTTAGGATTGAGAAATGTCGTGGACTCTCTGGTGGCATCTTTGAACAACGAAGGATTCCTTCTCAAAAAGGGGGGTAAAACATATCAGTTGCAATGCATAGATTTTTGACTTTTGAAAGTTGCAGGTAATTGTAGTATATTGTTATGATTACAACGTTTGCATGAGCTAATTTCTTCATCCTTAAAGATTAATTTTAATTTAATAACTGTCTGTGATGGTAATCTGTTTATAATACGGTTATTGGAACTTACTTGAAATATGATACCACCGTTGTAAGTGGAATCGATGAATCTGCCATTGTGAAATGTTTTCAAAGTCCATAAAAATCAATGATAATAATTGAAGTATTTGTTAATTTTGGTTTTAATAAATAATTAACAATTTTTGTACTAGGTACCATAATAAAATTCACACGTTTTATGTAACAGGTACATCTATTTTGCATTTATATTAGGTTATTAAAACAATCGATACAGAATGGTTAAGTATAAGATTTCCTTTGACATCACATTTATTAAAGTTAGTAAGCACTAATCCATTTATTTAGCTCAGTAAAAAAATGTTTTCGTACTAATTTAATTTAAACGCAATAGATTCGTTATGAGTATGAGGGATATAATTTCAAAGGGTGTCTACTTTGTTGGATAAGTATAATAATAGTACGATAATTCTTTCGATTAAATTGGTATATAATAAAATATTGTACCGTTATTATAAGGGGCTATATGTTTTGTTTCGTGTAGGTGGTATAATTATACTTGCTGGTAGTAAAAAATAGATTCATAGAATGACTACGCTCAGCATGTGCAATACGTTAATCGGGTAATTGCGATAAACAAAATAAAAGTCATATTATATGTATAAGATAAGTAATATACTACCACAATACCTTTCTATGTCTATGCCCAAAACTTTCTCCAGTGCCTTAAAATGGTGAAATAAAACTTTAGCGCATAACTGGTTATTTTTCATACAAGTTGTTGGAAGTCAGATAGAGTGCAAATTTGGTGCCCTGGTTTGTGTATCTATCAAATCACAATTATCATTTCCAGCTAACCTAAGTGTAATTTCGTCATCAGAGGTTTTTCTGCCCTATTATATTGGTGGGTTTTGTTGCCAGCGTAGACAGAAGCCTGCAGAACTTTCCATTCCGGCCGCTCCAGTACCACCACTGCTAGCTATTTCCATCCCATCACTCTTAAAATGCACCAAAAACGGTCGTACAGTGGCTGCGTAAAAATGGAAACGTTAGTGAAGTCGTCTTTTAGTTGTATGCAGTTGCAGATGCAATCTCAAGATAATGAACAGCCCACTTACATCTTACGAAAGATGAAGCAGCCAGGAAAGAAACATCGCAAAATCTATCGGTTGTTGAAACTCCAGCAATTGTGGTTCCTGTAGTAGTTGGCAGTGGATAATTGACGCCCCCCATTATGAGGAGATAATCATTAAAATTCGTGGTAGGACATATTGGGTTTGCAGTTGATGTACCTGCAGTTCCACCAGCCATAATTCTCACGTCGTTTGCATTGCACCCTGCCCACTAGAACCATATTCAACGGAAACAAATCAATCATAATATGAATGAACACATGCATTACATTACATTACATTACACGTGCATTACACCCTAACTCTCCTTTGTACTTTACTTCCTTTAACTTTGTAAATGAACATTGTAAACGTGTTTGTAAGAATTGTGTTAGTATCCAATTTTGTCTGTCTTTAAACTTACTTCATTTCACAAACTTTCTTCACATCTACGTAAGATATATAGTAAAATTCTGATGAAAAGTTGATGAAATAAACGTGTCTTCAGGATACAAGGAAAGAGAAAGTGCTAATTCGACTGATAATTGTTAATATTAGTACACTCTTTAACTCTTTATAGGAACTGAGTATTTAGTAATACATTATAATTACTACCCAAAATATACTAAAAGATAATTACGTAATTAAATTACGTAATAATAATATAGGTATGTGTTTTTGTCGTACGGGATGTCTCAAGAAATTAGAAGACAAGAGAAAGTTTATTTTTCTGTAGTGAAAGGCTTATACGGTTGGTATTGCGCAATAATGAGGAAAAGCGATTTAGTTTTAATTTATTAGCTTTGGCTAAGAGATACGACCACACATCACCTAATAAAGAGCTCTCTTTCCCTGAAATGATTTCACTGAAAAATTTTCACCTTACGACAAAAAATTTGGTGCTTGTAAAAGCTCTGGTGAAAAGGTACCCGACAATTCATACGAGTATGAAAAGTTTAAAATTTAGTTAATGTACCTTTTCTTCCTGTCATCATTTATTCTGCATAACACCGCAGCGAATACAGAAATCTAATCTAATGAAGCTATTATAATTGATTTAGACTTTCTTACATCTATAGAACGCATGCCATCTTCCATACGAACGCAAATAGAGTAATCCATATTGGCTAAATGAACACCTCCTTGAAAGTTAAAGGATTCTACTTTGCCAGACACACCTGTAAAGTACTGCAGACATCCTACAGGTGCTATAAGAAGTAAAAACATAACATAGTGTACACGAACAAGAATAACATTGATTAGCTCAAAATAATTTGGAGATTTGGTCATCCATTTACATACCTATTGCTAAAGAGTTGCAAGGGATCATTAAAATTTCAATATTCCATGTACGATCTTTGTTATTTGCATTGCTGCTTAACAGAAGGTTTAGTGTCAATGTGTCGCTGGATCCAAAGGGTACGTAAACTTTTGGAAAAAAGAAAACAATGTATTAGAAATCATTTCAGAAATAAAAAATGAAATATTTTAGCTCATATTATTAGAGTCTCACTGTGTTGTCCAGCCATATTGCCACATAAGGAGGGAACGGACCCACCCGACGATGTTACTGCTAAAGAATCCGTTTTACACATTCCAACATCATTCGATATCGCCGTCGCTCCTCCCGTTGCTACCACAGGCGGAGATGGTCCGTCAATATCAAAGGCAATGAAATTCAAACGCAACTGACAAACGTTATTTAGCTTTCGAATACGCACTTGGCATACGTCACTACCACCTCCTGGAGAATATTTGCTTGGGTAGTTCGGGTTTTGAAATGATGTCGCATTGTGTCGTATGATTCCTCCGCACTGAGCAACAACTGAAATACATTATGGCTATAAAAATTATTTGCACAACTTTATTATTATTATTGCACTGGAAAATGCGAATTCAGCAATTTTCAAACACTTTTCCAAAAATTCCAACATGAATATGAGAAACGTTAGAAGTAAAATGATACAAAATGGGATTTTTTTGTGTAACATGATATACATGTAAAAGCAGGAGGTAGAAAAGCATTTTACAGCAATCAAACTTACATTTGCAACAAACGCCGAGACCTTGTGCACAAGACCCTTGAGCTGATCCTCCTTGTGTGGAACATTGGCTCCTAAATTTTGATAATTAATAAGCGAAAAGGTTATCATATTAGTGAGAAATATATTAGAATTGTTTCCATGTTCCATACCTTGTGTAGCACAGACCAGTTTCTTCCGCTGTCGTCCTACAGAGTTCGTTGGAAAAACGAATAATGGTAAATAGGGGAAAAACTGGAAATGAAAAGCAAAAATTTGGATATTTTTCATGATAATATACATTCACACATTTGCTATTTACATCTATCTTACTAGTTGTAGTGAGTGACAAAAAAGAAATTTTATAAAAATTATTACATTTAGATTTTCGATAATTCCTTTCTCTGGGACTATACACCATGTGTTCGTCGTTTTCTGTATGACTCGAATCGGATACGTTAGAATAGTAATTATGACTCAAAACAGAGGATTGGACGAAATTAATAGAAACCAAAAACACTAAAATTCCAACGAAAACACATTCCATGGGGGTTTTCATGATGGCAATACTACGTATGGCAATTGCCGAAAGAAGTAAATTGCTAAACTCTACTTTGACGTATTATATAGCTTTGTATGTGTCGTATTTGCACTTGTCTCCGTCTCGTTTACCTAACCTACCCAAAGGAAACTTTATACGTAGCACTGTTGCTAGAACTGTTAGGAACCGATAATTCTGCAAAGAGATGTTATCTTGGGACTCTCTGTAAATAGACTGAGTGACCTAGTCAGTTAGTAATCGGATTTTTATATGGTTTCCTTTTGATGATTTATGGCGAGACGAAATCTATTTTAAGCAATTTGCGTTTTCATTAATTTATACATTTCATTATCAATGGTTGGTTACCACTCCCTGAACAGTAGAGAATAAATTAAAGACAAGTGAAGAGGAATCACTAAGATCATTACGAAAACATCTATAATGCGTCATCAACTCTGAAATTGATACTGAGACAAAGAAATCAAATGTAGGATTGTTAAAAGGCCTAATCTCCTCATACATCTTATTTAAATATTAAATATATCACAGATATAGGTATATAGTTACAAGGATATAATTGTTAATCTGTAATAACAATATTATATTATGTTGGTATCTAATAACATTAAAGTGATGGCATTAGAGGAGCTACATTTTTCTAAATGAGGCTTTCATCAAGTCTTTAGCAGATATAAAGTATATGTGTAGGGCATTTGGTATTTTAACGACACCATCTCTTCGCACTCGGCCCGCAAAGTGTAATATAAATTAAATGAGCATTTCAAACGGATTGACATGTTCCTCTTTAGCTCTTCTTTCAGTCATTTATTTCCCTCTAGCTTCTCCTGCCTGCTGGCAGGTTAAATTTATGAGCCATTCTTTCTCACCTGTATAAGCGTCTTCTGTACATGAGACACATCTTTTTTGCCAACGAAATTAAGGCTCGAAGAGAAATTCTTTGCTTCTCTAAGTTAGTCGGCAAGACAGCTGTATGTTCCTAGCATAAATCAGCTCATTCAATGCTTTTACTACTTTTGACACTGTATCCAAGAAAAATACGTACACCGTACCGTATACCACTTACATACTGTACTGTGTAGCTACGCATTTAAAATGGATTTAAATGTCCACCTATGAAATTAATCCTACTTAGGAAGCAACGATGCTCTAAATTTCAGTATATGGAACTCAGTCAAACCTGACATTGACATTGTAACATATTTAGTATAACGGAGGTTTCAAATATGGGCGTAGTCAAATATGAACTGTTACTAATTTTGTTCATAAATTATACTGTTGAAGATACAGTAGGTTTATTTTTGCATATCTTGTCCATCTATGGAATAGCGTCACATGAAAGTCTTTGAGACACAGTTACACATCTAATTTCTGCTTAATGAATAATATCGTTTCATGTTCTAAATTTTCCACTTTCAATGAAGAAGAAAGCATTTGAGTGCAACATAAGAATTTCACGGACCGTAAAGGAACCCATGTTTTTCAGTCAATTTTAATAAAAAAATTGTTTTATGTAGCTAAGAATTCTTTATGTCTTGATGAAGTTAAATATTTGAAGTATATTTTGTGTAATGAAAGTCAAATACATGCACTTGTACACTGTTTTATTGTATCCTGTTGAATCTATCCTCATCGGAGATTTTGGTGCTGTGATGTACTTCAACAGATGCCTATGCTTGATTAGCTTGATTAGACATAACTAAATAGCAGCAAAGCAAGGAGAACCCAATTGTACGCACTTATATAGGTACTTAATTACTTTTACTGTACAATACTTACGGCTACAGGCATCAACAACCTCCAATCATAACAGTACCTTTTTTCAACAAGGTTTGTATTTATCTCATTACTAAAGAGCTACAGGTACCCAGTACCAAGCAATTCATTGCCAGATTCCCACTATATACTCTACCGGCCCTGGCAATTATGTATGAAATTCCACCTTTTATTAGTATCAAAGTTGGTAATAACCGGCTACTTAGCCCATAACGATGTAAATACAAGGATCTAAATGAATCATGGACTTACAAGCTTTAATTAGTAAAGCTATAGGGTCCAAAAGGGCTGCATTAACAAATGCAGCATTTGTCATTTGCAACTAAATTAAAAAAATCGCCTGTTCCACTGTAGTACTTTTATTTTTAGGAATGAAAATAATGGAAACCACAATGATCTGTGTATATAATACTTTCAGCATGTACTATTACCGTTTTACCTAGCTTCGCTAAATGAATAGGTAATGAATACGAGGTTAAGGTTGGAGGTAGAAGCGTCGATAGGAAATTTTGGAAATCTACATTTCCTGCTCTTTTGTGTCTGATGGCGATAGGTACTCATTATGGTATGATATAATGCGATTACGTTGTTGACTATGATGACTCGATATTCTCTCTACTATCTGTAACAATAGCGTTAATTACAGCAAAAAGAGTTTTCGTTGTGGCATTGAACAGAGAGAGTAGCTAACAGCCCTCATTTAACGCACCATTAATCTGCATTGGCCTATAAAAGTGAATATTCTGCTGTTTTTACTCTCATTTTCTAAGATGCCTTCCATCAATATGTCATCTGTTTTGATTTCTCTCGTTGCTATCATTTTTGCAGTTCAGGTATGTCCAAATTATCATTTTCTGTAGGTAGTAGTCTCAAATCATAATTTGTAATGATTAGTAATTATAATAAATTCTGATACAATTAGGCATTACTACCTCCTCCAGGATGGGAAGACGAAATGATTTGCAAAAATAGTGAACATCTAACATTACCCCGATCTACATGCTGCAGAAATCAGTCATATCCGGTTTCATTTAACTATGCACAACACTGGAGTGCTTGTGCAACAGCTCCAAAGGATCCTTCTGAGCATCTTAATGCAACATTGGTATACATTTTTATATCTTGACTAAATCTATAATAATATAAATAAATTATGATACTAAGTATAATACATGCTTGTAAAAAGCTAACAATGATTAATTTTATTTCAGTGGACAATGTATGATTGTTTTATCGGAAAAGCTCTAGAAGGAAATTCATTGGATTTACACAATTTTGCAATGTTGATGTCGAAGAATTTCCCTGAAAATATAAAGATGAGCATAATGAAGGAAGCAGACTTGGTTCCTCCAGAGTCTGTCGGTAAGAAAGCAAAAATACCATTAGTGAGTATATATGGATATTAAGGAAATTAATCGAAGTAATCAAACTATTTGTAAACAGGCAATCTGAAAATGATCCGGGAAGCATACTACAAAATCGAACTAAAGGTCAGTAACACGTCGACATTTTTCTATGAAAATGAAACAAAATCTTTCATCAATTTGCTATTTGATGTTTTATGTAACCCCAGTAAAACTTTTTACAGCAATGCTTACAGAGGGATGTAAATCTTCCTCCAATGGTATCCAATTTAGATTGTATTTTATTCTATTCCATTTTGAAATTGCGTTTGTGCATAAATTGACAAAATCATATCTCCCTATTGATCACAATTACAAATACATCTATAGGACAATTGCTTTAGTGACCTGGAAAGAGATCACAAACATGGAGGCTGTTGTATGAGAGATCAAGTTCCAATTGCAACTCTGATACCTTATGTTCCGGAAAAAGACATATTGGCAGTTTGGCAAGATCTATTAGAAACAGTCAGTGTAAATGATCCCAATAAAGTTCCTTTCAATATTCAAAAAGCG
>JABASI010003151.1:0-17336 GCA_019776505.1 Tomocerus nigrus | reverse complement strand
CACAAGGCTACGCCGGAGGTGGTACACTGTTCGGAAAATACACTTTGAATGCCATCATTGCAAAACATGTGGATCTTACAGAAGCAATGAATCATGTAACATTTTTATTTTCGAATTCATAATTGATATTATATTAAATTTATATTCAAATATTTTATAAATATTTCATTTATTATAACGCTTGTATTTGTTTTTACATGACAGGGTCAATCCGTTGATCCAGGACCTCACCCTCAAAATTTAAAAGACTGGTTTCCAAAGGATAGAAACATTCCCGAACGAGTTGACAAAATTCCAGCTGGAAGAAATGGTAAGTGGGGGGATGTAGTGTCTCAACCGCCAGCCATTACACATCGTGGAGAAGACTTAAAGGTTAGTTTTCTTACGCCAAGTCTGAGACATTGTCCTCTCCGTGGCAGTTCCCACTTTTCGATTCAAATGCAGAACGAACAAAGCCAATGGACAGATGTTCGAACCGACGCGGACTTAGATACTAGGTAAGTGAATATTGAAAATAAACCAATTTATTCTGTCACAAATAAATATTTTCAGTAACAATGAATGGTTTTTCGTTTATATAAAACGTTATAATTTGGTCTGAAAGTTGACTGTGCTGCTCAATAGTAAGACGGGAACTAATTACAAGTAAACTAACCAAAGGAATTTATTTTTTTATAAGATTACGTTGGAACTCCTTAACAAACGTGGCCACTATTTTTTGGTTAAATATACCCAGTGATGCTACCTTCGGTACATACCGTGTCTTCCATTCTGGTTGTTACCTAAATGCAACAAAAGAAGAACCAAAGTCGTTTAATGGAACAACTAGCGAATTTAAGGTATTGACCCACGTCAATTCAACATAGATGGATAGCTTCCATTTAAAATTATACTTCACATTCGATCTTCACTCAAGTCTCCATATGTATTGAATAGAAAAAGCGACCACAATAGAATTCGTAGAAAAACAACATAGCTGAATAACTTTTCATTTTCACTAATTGTAAATAAACAAATTGTAGCCATCTGGCAGCAACTATATATTTAATTTACATTAAAACATGTGTTGCTCTTTTAGATACTGGAAACGCCAGATACCACAACGACTGCCTCAACCGAACAACCAACGGACGGGACCACAGCTTCAACCGAACAGCCAACAACTACAGCTACACCGATCAGGACCACAACGAATTCCTCAACAAAGAACTTTGTTTCTAAAGCTATAATTATTTTATTTGCTGTAATCATATTTCAACTCAGATAAATTTTTTACATTGGTAATAACGTAAAGACGAAAATTTTGGTTCGAGGAATTAAATAATGTCATCGTTCGCGTTCTATTCAAAAATAAATAAAATATTTAAATGTTAAACAATTTTTACATTTTACTACTAGTACAAAACTCGATTCCAGTTTCGCTTAGATTTCTTATAAATGTTACACTCTATTTTGATTGGCTCGGTAAAATTGAATCAAGTCATGTTGAGTGGCACATACGGACGGAGGCTTTAAAAAAGAAGAGAAATCTAATCTCTTGTCCATGCCAAATTTACAGAATTAGCAACACAGCATTTGCAACTATAATATAACTATAAATAAATAAATACGGATTTCAATAAGATACATCATTGCAATGAGAAATGATTAAAATTTCGTTTTCATTCGGAATGCCTTTGTAATGGCACACTGTATATCTGTCAATGTCAGAAAATTATCCATGAGGTGGGTCACAACGTCACATCCATCCACCATTTTAAAAAAAGTCATCTGAAGCGCTGAAAAACGTGTCGAACCTTTTAATGTGACTAAAAAGTGCGAAGAAGAAAAGAAAAGTTAGAATTTGTCAGTATTTTTGTAAAATATATAAAATATTTTGAGAGAATAAACGCAAAAATTTTTTTTTTCAAATTTGAATTTCATACGAAATTACTCATGTGTGTTTGAGAGAAAAGCTACAATATATGTAAAGAACATTTAAAAACATTCTGTGATTTGAAAAAATTTGTCAAGTGTGGCCCATTTTCCCAAACATCTAAATTCTCTACTTTATGTTTTATAATTTTTTATCAATAACAATGTGATGTGATCATCAGGCACATTTTTATTTGTTTTAAATGGAAATAAAGCAAAACAAGTCTACAAGCTGGACAAAAGCAAGTATCGGAGCCGATAATATTTGTAGTGATAATGAAAGTTGTAGAATTTTATAACGTCATTAATATGATTATAATTAAATGATGCTTAAGAATTGCGAAGTAATTGAGATTTAAGTTTATATCAGTGGAATTGTTTGCTTTGATTCTGAATGGTGGATACTTTTTATGGAAATATGTAAAATTTAGGAAAGAAATCTAGCAATGGGAAAAGAAATGAACGACATTGGAATAGACGAATTGAATTGCAGTGGCCCGAGCTCATGCATACCAAAAACAATAGCAGGGGAAGGAAATGAGCCTAAAATTTGCAAAAACTCTCTGGAGCATCCTCCTGTAAGTTATTTTAGTTACACTACTGAATTGCTATAAACTGATTGAAGGGTATCGATTTACAATAAGCAACGATTTGGTTTAGGTCGCCAGGGAATTATACTTTCAATGTCATTTTTCCCGACAAAAATATCGATTCAAAATCCCCACCTGGGGAGTTATTTCGAATGGGGAATTAATGTTTGGCAATTGAATGTAATATTATTATATGATAATGCAAAAAAATTATTTAAAAGCAAAATATATTTAATTTTCCTATTTATATATTATTCCTTATTTATTTGGAATGGCGTATATCATTCTTGGTTACTCTTACTCCAGTACACAGAATGACATTAGATGTTGTCCTGCAAGTCCTGCACTCTACTGTGTTGTTATTTATCTACCTAAATAAATATTCAATTGTAGAACTCACAGTATCTGAATTTTGCAAACAAATTTTGGTTAGAGAAGACATTTTCGACAAAACCAGGTAACCTGAAACGTCAGTAACCGTGTTTCTAATGCAGCAGCTTCTCACAATGACGTCTTGATTTAACTCAGAATGAATCGATAGCTGCCGCAAAACTAAATACATTGTAAATAAAGCAAATATTATTATTCATTAAAAACTCCGAATAAAATTATTCATGAATATAAATTGAAAAATAATACAATTACACATCTAATGACTATGCATTTGAATAATTTTAGCTAAATATTTACTTTTAAATATTTAAAAATATAGCACTAGCATTTCAAGTCGGAAACCGAAGAAGCTTCGCGAATTTCTTCTAAATTGACCTCGTCAAAAGTTTTGTTTCTTATTATTTGTCGGCACAATTCAGTGGAATTCCAGTCAGAAGAGAATCAAGTCCCAAAAACTGTTCTTCGTGCTCGGAATATATATCGAGAATAGAAAACCGTAGTTCCTCAAGCTTTGGCCAACAATACCAAATAACTCGCAAAGTTGTGTCTGTTTGAACATCCGCGTCCAATTTGTTCACATTGGGAAACAATTCAGCAATTCGTTTTATAATAACCGCATCATTTATTTTTCCAGGAAGTTGCAATTCTTCCAGAATTTTGTAAGGGTTTTGATTCGGAGAAAACCATTCACTCAAAATGAAATATTGGTATTGGGCTTCAAATTTCAATAACAATTTTTTTCAATTTCGGGAATTGAATGGAATGATTGATTTCTCCAAAACTGGCTCCCATAGGGGGCATTCTAGCCCTAAGCTTTTTTAAATTTTGCATTGGTGGGAAGACGGATGTAAATCGACGTCCTCCATGCATGCCCAAATTTAATGTATTTAAAGTGTTACTTAAAAACGACATCAAATTTGTAAAATCATGTTCTGAAAGGAAGCCGAGATCCATCGAATCAATTTTTAACTTTTGTAATTGAGAATATTGAAGTGAAGAATGCAGATTGCTTTCATCCTGGATGACATTTAGATTCAACTTTTTCAGCGTTAACATCCTCTCACTTTGTACAAGAGCCTCCAACAGAATTTTGTCTTGTAAGTAACCGTAACATTTATTTGTTTCGGATCGCACTTCCGCTAATTGTGGACAAGCTTTAAATAAATCCACCAGAAAACCTCGACTGTACATGGGTATGTGGGTTCGGTAACCTTTATGAAATATATTGATGTGGCTTATCTCAAGTTTCTTTTCAGCCGCTTTAAACCAACCAAAATGGATTACCCTTCTGGGAAATTCCCCTAACGTTAGCCGTTTCAAATTAGGGCATTGTTCGAACAAAAGGGCATAAAACAATTTGGAGTCGATGAAAAACTCTGATACATCTTCATTTGAACTTGATGGAGAATAAAACAGTTTCAGCGTTGTAATATTTTTTCCTGTCATCTCCAAAAGTTTTCTAACAAGAGGGTTACTCAAATCTATGTCCAGAAACGAGAACATTTTGAAGTGGAAAGCGTCCTCATCACTTAGCATGTCTAAGTACTTCGCAATTGCCATCTCAGGTTTCGTGTCTTCTGAGGTAAACTTGATTTCCACCCCTTCCATGTAGTTCAAAAGGCACTTGCTAGTAGTTATCTCGTTCCACAATTGACACACTTTGCGACATTGCATCAACTCAACGTCGTTCAGTCTGCCAAAAACATTGTGCAGCACCTATGCATAATATGTAACATTAAAATGCAGTCCTCCGTATTTAATTTTTACTAAATATTTTGACGGGGAGTGCTCACACTTTATAATTGGGGTATAATTATTGACAGTCACATAAGTAAGTAAAGGTTCTGCATTTCATTCGAAAGGTCCAGTTTTGCTAAACAAGCATCGACCAAATGAATTAAAAATTGGACGTATACAGGTAAGTAATATGTTAACTAATAGAGAATTTTGACGAAATAAACTTCATTGTCAATTTTTCCCATGCAAATTAAGCCTTAATAGTACCGCGTTTGAAAGTATATCATCTAAAAAAACTTTCAATTCAATTTCATCTTTTAATTACATACAAGATTTATTGCTTGTTGCATCACAGTCAATAAGTTCTGAAGGTCCATTACAAAATTAGCCAGCCCGAGCAAAAATAATTGACTGTCAATCATTTATTTTTATAATTTAGCATAAATCGCTTACGTGGTTTATTGTGTTGCTAAGGGTTTGGATTCCTACCATCTCAATTTAGTATTGAGTGTAGCGTGTTAGTGAAAATTGTAAATCGACTCATTTTCGGATTAATCAATTTTGTCATAAAGATATTAACATTACCTCGGTTTATCAATAACGTTGTCGTTGAAAATTCAAACGGAGTTTTCAGAATGTCACAGTCCAATAGATTATAAACAGTTTACCTATGTATTTAGATGTAAAACAATTTAATACTACTCAATCCTTTGGAGTTTTGTTAACGGAAATCGGGAAGGTTTAAGGAATTTTAATATTCAAACTTTTTAATGTCAAATCAAAATTGCATCAAGCAAAACGTATAGGTAATTACATCACTAGGCACAGGTGGTTAATATTTGCTTACTTTATGAGAATGTCATTCATCATCATCATTGAGAAGTAAACAGGGGCAAAATTGTGGTCGTTTTTCATGGATGCTTATGTACTTAATAACATATCACATATACATAATTAGATACTTTCTAACCCGGTTTCAAAGGTTTNTGAGAAGTAAACAGGGGCAAAATTGTGGTCGTTTTTCATGGATGCTTATGTACTTAATAACATATCACATATACATAATTAGATACTTTCTAACCCGGTTTCAAAGGTTTGGTTTTCCAAAAATATTCTTACCTTGTTTTACTGAAATTGGACACAAATTTTTAACGACATTTTTAACTGCAGATTTTTCGGCAATACCAACATTGGTCCATAAATTCCCAATCAGCTTCGATTAAAACAAATAAAACCAAAAACCAAATCACAATAAACGGCTGACTATTACTGCAGTGGTTGTAGCCCCGTCACCCGTATGAGTTGTTTTTGTCTTTTGAAAGTATAACTACTCCTTATCTATTTATGAAGCTACACGAACAAACAAGTAATAAAGTTGAATGGAGTAGTGGAGAGCAGAACGCATGCATGCAGATTCCTAAGCACACCAAAAGTTCAAGGCTGAATGACAAATACAATTCGTCACAAGTTAAAAAAAATATGGTGATTCATCCAATTCTGTCTGCAGTCAACTACCGTAAAACTTAAAATAGAAGCCCGTGTTCCAATTGAAGCCAGAAATCTGCCGTTTTGGCCACGCTTGAAAAAGAGAAAAGGTAAGTGGTAGGTAGCCGTGTGGTAGTGTGTCTCACTAATGTTAAATTTTCACAACTAACTGTACCTTCGGCCCTTATTGGGCCTTTTTAAATTGAATGCCGTGATTAGAATAGTGTAAACAAATATGATGGCCCATGCCAGAACCCATTTGCATCAAAAGGGCAATTTAAAAATACATAGTAGGAGTGTACATGAATAAACTAGAGAAGGAACTATATAATTAACGAATTTCAGAACCAACGCGACAAAGATGGCTACTTTCCGGACGATTGATGTTAACAAATGCCAAAACAATTTTCCCTACGAGCTACGCGGTATTTTTATGCAAAATTTTATTATAAGCCCGCATGTTCTTATTGAAGCCCACCCTATCAAAGTTCGAAGAGAATAAAAGCCCAGGGCTTCTAATACAAGTTTTACGGTATCCCAGAACACACGATACCGTTGCACTTTGCATTGCAATAGTTCACTTTTTGTAAGTAAAGTTATAATACCTACTAAAATTATTAGGTAGTCTAATGTAGCGCGATAGTTCTAGAGTGGAGATCGAGCCGAGTCAATGGTGAAAAATTTGACCTGATCCCATCTGTATTAAAGTTTTTACCTAACAGAAGATTACTTTTGAGTAGGTACCGATAAGGTAAAAGACAACATTTTTAACTTATTTGACTACCTAAAACATGATTTCTTGAGTGCCAAGGATTAATCAGGAGAACAAAGATTAATTTTCATCGTCCCTTCTTATATTTACTCAAATCATACACATTTCGCAAATTCGCAATTTGCACACAGATCATTTCTAGTACCTAGGTGCCTAACTTTAAATTGTATTAATATATAGAGTGTTGTTGAGCTGACTATTACTCTCCACTTTTGAAACTGTCTTAATTTTTTCATAATTCACTGAATTGTAAAATGTAAAAATAAAGACGTCGCCTGTTCCGTCTCAACTTCATAAAATGTTCAGTGTGAATTCTCATTCTCGTTTTGTCGGAAATGTTGCACAAGTTTTCATTTTGCGCGGCTTTCAATCAATTTTTCTTCTGCAAGTCAGAAAAGCCACCGTCAGAATGGCCACCAGCCACCGTAGGAATTAGGAATAGCCACCAGCACATGGAAGCAGAGCAAAAGTACAGACGCGGACGACTTTTTGTAATGTTGTTTGTGTGGGTACAAGTGTATACGGGGGCTACAGACAGTGTTTGATATTGGCCGGTTTTTTAAGATTTTAGCCAGCCGCTTGGCCTAATGGCCTACAATGGACCTAAATGGCTAGATGGTGGCCAAAATTATTCCAGGTGTAAAATCCGCAACTTATTTCAAACAATAATTTCTATGCCCTTTCTTATTAATGTAATTTTATTCTAAAAAGTTTTGCTGATGACAAGACAGCCTAGAAGTGGTTGTTTTATTAATTTTACTTTTGTGGCCTATAAATAGCTCCATGAATGAGAAATATATTGTCTTTTAACAATTTTGGCCATTGTAGGCCATTATAGCCAGTGGCCAACAAAGATTTTAGGCAGCCACTAGGCCATTTTAGCCACTACCAAAACGCCACTAGCCAGTGGCTAGACAAACACTGTCTACATCCCACACGGCACAACTGTATCCCTGGATATTTAGAAGTTACCCTTATATTATAATATATTTCTTTGGATGTCAATCGATCGCTCTCCTTTGCTTCCCACAATTTTGGATATTATATCTGGGCAGGGGTCACTTCTAAATATATATCCTGGGATACAAGGGTGCCATGTGTGATGCCTTCTGTGGCCCGCAGGCCCCATTATACTTTTGTACCCACACAACCTTCCTAACTCGTCTCCTTTCAGTACATTCGCTCTTATCCCATGTCCTTGTAGCTACTCTGACGCTTCTGGTGGTTGGTGGCTATTCTGACGGTGGCTGTTGGCTAATCTGACTAGCACATTCAGTAAATAAGAGCATGCCATTCCTATAGGTTCCACATTCCACAGGGCATGCGAAGCAAATTCCCTCATCAAGAACGAGCCGGTTATGACCCCTAGTATTTCTCATTATAATTTTCTCATATTATTCTTGAAACAACTGGAGTAAACTCACAAAATTAACTCTAGCAAGCCCGAAGGGGAACATGAAGGAGCTTAGCAAGAGGGGTACAGACTTCTATATGCACATCAGTATGAGGGGAAGTTACGAATGACGGTGAGTCAGACGTGGGTGCGACTTTCGGCGTGGTATTCTATTGTAAGGAATGCCAGATTTGCTAATTATTAACATTCACTACTAATGGAGTGACAATTAAAAGACAACTTGAAAATAAGAGACGAAAAAGTGACGAAGACTTGATTTACTCAGAAAACTTATCAATTTTAGTGTTCAGCATCGACGGATTACAGAAAATAAACCTCTTCAAGTTGTAAGCGTTGTATACCGTCAAATGTGCAATATTTATTTACAGAAAACTATTTACAATCAATGAACTGGAGAGAACATTGTTTCACTTTATGAAAAACGTGATAAGTGATAATTAAAACGACATTCAAATAGTTGTGTGCCATAATAAGGTGTCATAGAAGTGGATATTTCTTCAAACTCTGCTTTGGATAAACATATACACATCATCATGCCCAGAAAATTTAAAAAAGTTCTCGCTACTAAAAAGGAGGAAAAGTTAGAATTTGTAAGTATTTTGTCAAATCATTTTGAGATAATCAATGCAATGAAAATTTTTAAAGATTCATTTTTGAATTTCACACGAAATTAATTTACGCATTTGATTTTGAGAGAAGCCACAATTTACAATATTTACACATCACTTTCTGTGATTGTGATGATTGTGAAAACTCATCAAGTATAAATTCCAGCTCATTTTTCCAAATATCTAAAAATTCTGTTTACCTGTTTTATATTTTATCAGCAAAAATGTGCTATTAAGTATCAGGAACATTTTTGTCTACTCGCCCCTTAAAAGACAATAAAGCACAACAAGTCTGCATTCTAGTCTGGCTGAATATAGACAAGTATCGGATTCGGAGGCGAAAGAGATTATGAAAGTTGTAGGATTTTAATATTTTAATGTCAAAGATATAAATAATGATGTTTGAGGATTGCAAGCGAATTGGAATTGGTTGCCTGGAGTCTTAAAAGTGTATACTTTTTATGTATGTACAGGAAAGAAAACTACATCTAAAAATTCTGTTTACCTGTTTTATATTTTATCAGCAAAAATGTGCTATTAAGTATCAGAAACATTTTTGTCTACTCGCCTCTTAAAAGACAATAAAGCACGACAAGTCTGCATTCTAGTCTGGCTGAATATAGACAATTAAGTATCGGATTCGGAGGCGAAAGAGATTATGAAAGTTGTAGGATTTTAATATTTTAATGTCAAAGATTAAAGATATAATTAATGATGTTTGAGGATTGCAAGCGAATTGGAATTGGTTGCCTGGAGTCTTAAAAGTGTATACTTTTTATGTATATACAGGAAAGAAAGCTAGAAATGGGAAATGAAAGGAACGACACTGGGATAGAAGAATTGAATTGTAGTGGTCCCAGCTCCGGCGTACCAAAAACAAGAGCAGAGAAAGGAATTGGACTACAACTATGCAAAAATCCTCTGAAGTATCCTCATGTAAGTTGATTTTTTATACTATTTAGTGCACTGCTAAATAGAATGAAGGGTATCAATTTAAAATAACTATCACATCATTTGGTTTTGTTCCCCAGGGAATTTTTGTTTCAGCGTCATTTTTCCCGATGACAATAATATCGATATAAATTCCCAGGTGGGGAATTAATTCAATAAGGGGAATTAATGTTCAGCAGTAAATGTTTATATTATAAGATAACTTCAATGCAAAATTTTTTAAAAGAAAGATATATTTAATTTCATCGTCTGAGGAATGGGGTAGTTTAAATGGTAAATTATTATTTATCATCTTCCTTATCTTCGTCGTCAGAAGGCAGAAAAATGTCATCCTCGTGGAGCAAGGGCTGCTCAATTTGTGAGATCTTATGAGATAATTATGGGTCAAAAAATTGCTTAATTCTCCGGGCAGTATTTAAAAGGGCAATCTTCTTTTCTTACACAGTTTTAAAACTATCGAGAAAAACTTTTTTTTAAATCCGAAACATCTATCATTTTGAATCTATCAAGAAAGTAAAATGCAACTGAAATATTCTGGCATTGCAGATCATCAAGAATGTCTTTCAATATTTGGACACAAAGGACGCAAAGAATTTACGTCTCGTTTCAAAGGAATGGAGTTCGGCTGGACTTGGCGTCCTGTTTACTCGCTCAAGAATTACATTTCGTTGTCCAGAAGATATGCCTAATTTTCTAAAACGGTTTTCAAAAACGTCTTATGAAATGATTGCTTTTAGAAAATATACTTTTCTTAGCGAAGACGACGAACTGTGGCCAGTTGATGAATTAGAAGAATTCTTCAATAAACAAGGAAAGTATATCACGGAGCTTAAATTTAAGCAGATTGAACTAATGGACAATTGCAATGAAAAACTCATGACGTGGGACATAAGTTCATGGATTTCTAAATGTGCGATGGCAAAACAAACGAAAAGGAATGGGAATTCCAAATTGTCAGTAACTATTTGTGAGGATAAGGATGATATTACCTACATGAGCATAGATCTCCGTTCGCTTGAATGCGTCAAAGAATTGACATTAAGAAATGTCACTGTTAATATCCAAGACGGAATTCGAATTTGCCCAACCAAATTAAAGTTGACAGACCTGATGTTTACGGAAGATGGACGTAGCCTTACTGGCGAATTTGATCTTGAACGTATTGTTGACTTAGGTAAAGTACCTTACTACGATATAAACAGTTATATATACTCCGGCGATTATAAAGTTTCTGTGGAGATGAAAGGAGATTGCCTTGGACGGAAAAGCGGAATACCATGTACTCATGATGAACATATCTAGAGGGGGTCTAATGGGCAATAATAGCAATATTCGAGTAGGGGTCAATAATTTGTGGACAAGGAGTGGGAGTGACGGTGGGTTTTCGCGCGTAAGCGTGGAAAATTTTTGGGGTATTTTTGCCCGTTATTTGGCCAGAGTATATCTACGATAAAGATACGCATTTTTACTTACTTTGACTTTGCTTTATGCTTATACATGCTTATATATGTTTTTTTAATTTAAAGTGAAATTATTTGTAAATTAAGCCAGTGAAGGCATATTTGCACTTGTTTTGACCCTCAGCTATGCTACGTGTAAACATTTTTTTGTATTTCCACCCTCAGCCGCGCTGAGGGTCAGCGTTTTCCCGAATTTTGACCCTCAGCTTTGCTGAATGTCAAAATCTCATTGAGTTCTTTAGGAGGGGCCACCCAAGCGGCTTCCGGTAGACGGTTTAATGGTATGTATGTATGTACTAGATAAATAGAAGGTGATGAGAGAGATTGAGGAGGAGTTTAGTTTTCTAAAAGATTTGAATTAAATCAATAGAAAATTAAGTACATTTAAAGGTTGTACAGTTGTTTCCATCATTCATTCATGGAAGAGATGACACTATATGTATATTATCATTAATTTTATAACTAAAACGAGTCTATTTTGTAAGATATCCCAAATTGATAATCTGAATTGTTTGAAGGCTACTGGAATCTCAAACAAAAATACACTAAAACCTCTCAAGATTTCTTTGGTTACAGTAGCAGTATTTGTCTTAGGTAATGTAGGCTGGGAAACTGATATCCACCAACAATAAACGAAGGATTTTAATTTTGAAATAAATTAGAAATAAATCTATAAGAAACTAAAATTGAATTGTATATAATTCCGTTAGCGGATTCATGGAAGCCCAAATTATTTGTAAAAAGGCCTTTCCAACAAATTAATTGTATCTAGTTTTAATTAAGATAGTAACCAAATTATCCTCCAGGGAAAGAAAACTTTCATTATTCCCACCACGTTATATCGTGCCCGATTGACTTAAAATTAGTTAGTTTGACTTTATTAGTCAACTGATCTTATAAATAAGGTTTGCTAAAGATAAAGTAATAAGATTAATACTACATATATTTGTGTATCGTAAGAATCATAGGCGTATACTGCACCGATTTTCGGAGGGGACTGAAATTTTTTATAAACATATTTTGCAAAGCATGAAATATTTAGGTCTTTTTAGTCAAATGTGAGTCAAAAATGGCCTAAAAATTTCATATAATCCCACGAAGCGCAAAATTTTTGGATATTGCAAGAAAAAACCCTCTTTTCCTGGATTTCGGTGGGGAGGGGGGCTATTGAGTTTCAGCCTCTAAAGCCCGCTCTCTCACTACGCCTATCTATGGTAATAATGCATAACGTAAGTAACATCTTAGACTAAAAAATCAATGTAAAAGTTTAGACTAATTCTAATTCTAATTGGACGAAACTAAGTGGAAGTTTAGTATATAGGTGGATGAGCATTGTTCGAATAACTGAAAAAACAATTTCAATAAACATTAGATTTGCCATTTGCCTTTTAGGTATAACAATACATTTCTTTGTCATATATTTTAGGTTACCTGTATGGGTGTATAAAGAGTTGTCATTGGATAATAAAGCTGGTCGATAAGGTAAAACAATTGTTGGAAGTGAAACGGAAAAATATTTTTTGTTTATGGATAGAGAAGGGTAAATTGGATTTTTGTTGTTATGTTAGTTAAGTTTTTAGTTGTAGTAGTGACCCAGGGTGCAAAGAAGTTTTTGTTATTTTTAACTTAATACTTATATCAATTGCTGTGTAATTGATGGGCCTTTGCAGTCACGTGAATAAAGCCGTACAATACAATACAATACAATACTTGATCTAAAAATAAAAAATAAATAAATAAATAAAATAAATCTATTAGTTATTTCCGTTAGATTTGTTCAACTAAAATACGAGTTATTATTTAATTTTGAGAATACATGGTCATCCATACACAACTTTGTAATTTCTAAAAACCCATACATAATCAGAATTTACTTCATTGAATTATTTTTGTATTTTGACAAATTTGGTTGAAGGAGAAGGTGGAAAATCGTACGGAGTTTTCGAAGAATCGAAATTTATTTTACCATTGCAATTTATTGAAGTTGATAACATTTAATGCCTGTAAGCTATACTTACATACCTACTTCATTTCTATAAGTTGTACTTACATTATTAACAACCTCTGGCTATCGCATATATGTATGTAAAATGACAGTACTGACTTATTTTGATTTAAAAATAAATTCTGAAATAATAATATAAGTGAACACCGTTGGTACTGTAAAGAGCCACAAAATTTTATAATAACCTAATATAGATATAGTCAAACTCCTCACTGTCCGCTACCTTGTCTCATTGGCAGCCTGAAAAAATTCCCTTCTGGCAGGAAAAAATCTCCCTGTTTTTACGATATGAAAAGAGCCCATTTTAAAAAGTTTTATAAAAATTGCAAATGTAATTTTATGCATAGTTACATAATTAATAGTGCAACTTGACTTGCTACACAAAAATACAGTACTACATATCCGTATTTGAAACCCAATTTCGGGAGGCAGGTGGTTTCACGCGAATCGCGAAAAATGTTTCGACCTTTACAAAAAAGCTCAGAGTATCCCCTCGTTTAAGATACGTATTTTTGGGCACTTTTTCGAATGTATAACTTGTGACGTTTTAATGTTATCATCATTATTATTATTTCCATTTATTACATCAATTAAAAAAATTAGCGGGAAAAATATTAGTGTCATTGAAGAATTTAGTTTTTTGGGTTGAGTTTAATTGTTTAATGCGCATCATAATGGATGTATTTTTTTTAAACTGGATGTCTCTCTCTCTCTCTCTCTCTCTCTACGGGCATGATACAGATACAGTAATGTAAAAGCTATTACACTTTATTCCAAATACTTTTTCTCCCTTCGCCTTTTTTTCTCTCACTTTCTCCCTTCTTTCTCTCTTTTCTCCCCATTTTTCTCTATTTTTGAGAAATTAGCAGAGAATTATTGTATCGCCGAAAATTCACAGGTAGTGAGAATGCCAGAACACCAATACGGACGTATTTCCACCAGCTCCTAACCCTGCCCATCTTCATCGATATATTAATTATTTGTAGGTGAATGGGAGTGAGAGAAGGAGGTTAATGGCAGTAGATCCAAACTCACTTCCAAAATCGTATTTAGATGATTCTTTATTGTGAGTGGAACTGAACGTAAATAGGGCAAACAACTTAACGTTATTGTGTTACATGCAGCTGATTGAGCAATTGTTAGCCGGTTATTATATGACTCCCAACGATGATCTATACACGTGCACCAGTCCTAAATGCTAATACTTACACGTTGTACCTATCCAAAAAAATAATAATATGAGCAATGGCAAAAATTAATCAAAGCTGCGTGGTAATGGCGAATTTGAACTGCTAATTCAACCGAATTTATTAGTAAAATTAAATTAAATTTTTGTAGTTGGTAAGAAAATACCGAAAGTGATTTTAATGATAATTTATTATTTATTTATTATTAAAAATGTTGGTAAATTTACATTTTTAAACTTAAATTTTATTATTAAAATTATAGCTACTTAAGATTACTATTTATTATTAACATAAAAATAATTTTTGCAATTGGTAAGAAAATACAAACGTTGACTTCAATTATACAAATGTATTCAGTGGGTATATTTTCCCAGCATCGGAAAAAGACATACTACATTCAATGTTTATACGTTTTTTAGCAATTTAAATGGTTGCTACCCATATATTGAGTATAGATGTCTTTTTGGCTGTAGTTGATCAAATATGGTCAGCCATTGTGAATGTCTATATATAATATCTCTCTGGTTCTTCTAACTTTTCGAATTCACTTTCCGTGATAGCCATCCCTTTCATATTCTCAAATACAAAATATTCTCCGAATTTATTGTCTACATAATTTCTCATTGGGTTCCTTCTGTTTTGTTTGTCTCTTGTTACTCTTTCAGTATTCCATGTGACCCTACCAACAAAGACACGCGAAACATAAGGTTTTGTATATTCCAGCAAATTAAGAACCTTTTCTTGGCGACCGACATTTAAAATATTGCACCTGAGAACTAAATTTTTTGCCAATATTTTACCATTTAATAGCTGTTTTACTTCCTCGGGTGAAAAATAGTCTAGAATTAGTTGATCAAGAATCAAAACATCATTTACATTTTCAGGAAAATAATGAAATGTAATGCAATGGTGCAGTTTAAGAATCTTGACACTTTTAGGAATCCATGTTGATTTCCATGTTGATTTCCATGTCAAAGACAATCTACAGTCATTTTTACAACAAATCATAGCCAATTTATAGCAATTGCGAAAATGAGACATGATAGAAATGCTATAATCATAGTGTGCGAAGTGTAAATATAAGTATTTAAGATTTGGTAGGGAAATTGGCTGGCTGCATGATACGATTGTGTTATTTCCGTCATCAATGTACTCCAAGTAGAGATTTTCAATCGACGATGGTAAAGCAAACAAATCAATGTCTGCAAATGCAATCTTAAGTTTTCTTACTTGCAGTTGCATTTTTGCCAAAAGTGAAACACCGTGAATAATCAAATCGTCGACAATCCACCTCGAATGTTCCCAATTTACCAATGTGATGTTATCCCTTGTAGTTGAATGCAATTTAAGGGTGGACAAATTTACTTTTGTTGCGTTGTCACATAAATCCAATGTTAAATTCGTGTTGTCTGTATTAAAAAGTTCCAAATCCAAGTCTTTTAAATTAGAAAAATCTACAATATCATTGAGACACAGACTTCTCTGCAGCTTTCCGTCTAGTGAGAATCTTACAGATTCTAATTTAAGTATTTCTGGGCTGACTTTCGTTTCTTTTGAAATCTTTACATTGGAATGGCTAAAGGATAATTCTTTAGTATGACGAAGGATATCTAGGGGAACAATTAATGTTTTGTAGCAGCTAATTGACAATTTCGTGTTGTATTTAGTCTTTGCTTGGATAATTTTGGATTTCGATATCCATGGAGTTAAATCAAAGTTTTCTATCTTGTTATTGGAAAAACCTATGCCATAAACTTCCAGTTCTTGAATGTTGAACTGATGATTTGCAAAAAATAGATCAAGTTCCTTTGATGACCAATCCTTCCCTCCAAGTTCAAACGCAGTGAATGGAGTCTGTAGAGAATCCGGAAAAACGTGGATGAAATGATTGAATTTCTGTTCCATTTTTATCTTTTGAAAATAGAATTTTCGATCGAGCTCTTAAGGGTAGCTTTGCGCTTGTATTCCATTCATTAGAAACAAGCCGCCAGTTTTTGATATCTTCAAGACTCAGAAACCGGAGTATGGTTTTGATGACCTGTGTAAAAGAATTAATCATATCAATGAACGTGAATATAAAATAGTAGAAAAGGATTTCTGTACATGCTACATGTCACATGGTATAGGAACCAAAGGTAAAATATTTAATGCATCATAATAAAAGAACAAAATTTAACTTAGGTAATTTAATTTGAGAAGGAAGGTTTTAACTTACAGGGCTAAGCTCAAATGGATTTATATTATTTTGGGGAGAGTCATCGCATTCCTCTGGATCAGTTTCCATTTCAACGAGTCTATAGTATTATCCGTTGTTTAGGTAAATGCAAAATGATAAAGTAAATAAATGATTTACTTTGCAGTCAGTAGTATTTCTCCCTATAAATGATTGAAAAGAGTTGTAAACACAGAATTATCGACCAGTTATCTACCTGCACCCAGTGAAAACCCGAAAAATGTAATATATAATTTACATCATAATTACGACTTCCAGCTTTTCGTCTTCGATCATCCGTGATCAGTAATGCATGCCAATCTTATCAACCAAGTCGTAAACGTTTTGGGTCATCCCCGCTACCCGCCACCCGCCTCCCCACTACCCGCCACCTGCCTCCCCTCTACCCACCACCCGCCTCCTCGCTACCCTCCACCCGCCTCCCCGCTACCCTCCACCCGTCTCCCCGCTACCCACCTAAATGTCCACCCGCCTCCCCTCCACCCGCCTGCACTACAGATAGAGCTGATTCTCGAGCGGCTCGATAAGGGATAACGGGCCGAGCCTTAACGGGCTACCCGGTAAGAGCTCGGTAAGCCAGACATTTG
>JABASI010003150.1:0-17336 GCA_019776505.1 Tomocerus nigrus | reverse complement strand
TATTTCGGTACCACTCTGTTCTGGCGGAATTACATAAAGATTATAATCAACTCGCCATCAGTAGCTGAAACATGCAATATAGAATTGTATGCAAGTATTTAAATTCCCCATTGTGTCTTTGTTGAGTGCAGACAGGCCTTGATTAGAATAATGGAGATAGGTAGACCAAAATAATCTGTATCATCGCATTAGTAGCTGGTATGCATAGCATTGGGTGGTTCACTCGTGTATACACCCATGTTTAATTTCAGCCAGCATTGACGGCCCAAAATGTGATACTAATTTAGTTTAACTGAACCACGACAGATATAAAGAACATTTGAGTAGATTTGAGTGACAACATTATCACTACAGAAGACAAATTGGTAATTATCTTCATGCCAAATTGGGCCCTACCGAACCAAATGCCAACTGATAGTGAGCCAAACTCTTCGTTTGTTCCTCAATCACGTTAAACAAAAAGAACATAGATACCTAGATACTTAGGGAGTTCGTAAATACTTGTCCACATTATACTGCAAGATAGAACAATGTTTTAATGCATTAACTAATTCCAGTTGTGAAAACCCATGCAAATGTTCTTAGGTGCATCTGCTAAATGAAAGTAAGGCAATGAATGAATACTAGTTAGCGAAACGAAACCAAGTGTGCAAATTTTTTGCTAGGGTTTTGTCTGCCCAAACCAAACCATACATGAATCGCTGGCCTTGACAGCTAGTCGGAGTCAGGCAAGCCCTGTTATTAAAATGAAATAATGGGATACCTTACAATAGGAATTTGAACATGGATAACTCAACGTTCAACCGTTGGATTTTTACTGAACTTTTATTTGCTACTACTACGGTAGAAAATGGCTGATAGTCATGGTACAGGTAATAATTGAAGCTGAAACCTAAAAACCTAGTCCAGTCCTGAAACCAAAATGGTAATACCTAATATTATTTGCATGGGGAATATTTACAAAGAACCAGGGAATGTATGCTTAAAGTATTTTCCAGTTTATGTACACCACAGGTTTCCTTTTGATTACTTATGTTATTATTCAATAGTGAAAGCACAGCAAGGAGTCTTATTTGGAAGTATGAATTATGCAAGATTAAGTTGATTAAAACTTAAGAGATAAAATTAATACATATATTTTCTTTTCTTACCCAAGAACGACGAGTTCGCCATATTTAATAGGTTGACTGGCTGTTGAAGACACTACTCCAGGACTTGTGACATCCTTATGGACCTGATGATTCCCTTCGTTATCTTTTGGGTCAAACTGTCCCATTTTGGTTGTTTTCTATTTAGAAAAGCTTTCCGTTGAGTCAAAGTTTGTTTGGGCTATCCAGCTGATATTGATAATAGACGGTAGAAAACGAACTGCTCTAAAGAGTTGAGTGATCTAAAACACGCTGACACATATAGTATGACTATTACACGGAAAATCTACAATTCTGAAGCGTACAAGTTTTCTAAAGAAAGACGCACGATAAGGTTTTCTAGGGCTATAAATAAACTTCATCTGAAACATATAGTATGACTATTACACGGAAAATCTACAATTCTGAAGCGTACAAGTTTTCTAAAGAAAGACGCACGATAAGGTTTTCTAGGGCTATAAATAAACTTCAGTAGAGTAGAACACGGTAAAACTTCCTTCCTGCACTTAAGTAAAATACAGCACGGCACAAATCTGCAAAGAGCTCGACAGAAAGGGTGGGCAAGCACTGCTGATATCTTTGCAGATATTTCCTTTTAAGGAAGTTTGCTCTCGAAGAGACGACACAAAATATATCTTCACTCCACTAACTGCAATCGTTCAACTTGCCAACTCAATGAACCAACAGCTCCGATAAGTTATTCCACTTGCTTTTATTCTGCTTCTCACTCACTGATCCAAAGATGAAAATTGACAAACAGCCCAGATTGAATCACTGAAGAAAACTGAATCACTTGAATAATGCGCCTCTTTTCTCAAACTGCAAAAGAAAAAAAAACATTTTTTAGTCTAAAAATAAATAATTATCAACATCAGGCCTTCACGGATCATTCGTAGAGCCTATCATGTCTTGTATGTTGTGCATATACCCAAAGATGAGAGCAAAAAGCGTTGTTGGCAAAGACAATTTGTTAAATATAAAAGCGCTGTCACAAAAAGGGTTTCATACCTCTAGGTGTCTCAAAATAATTTAGGCTATGCAAATATGTAAGTTATTTTCAAGTAAGTATTAGCAAATAGTGTGACGAGGTAAATAATAAAGTAGGCAGGTAATACTTTATGTACCTCCCACGGATCGTTAGCTTCTCCTTACGTTATGCAAATAGGAAATAAAACTCTCATGAAACAGAGAAAAACACGTTAACTAAAAATTCAATTAAGTTTGATGATGGTTTCGTAAGTATGTATCAAGAAGATTTCTGACTCTACTGCATTCCCAACATGTGCACTTACGTGTTCCCAAAGAAAATTCACGACACAGTATAAACACTATGTAAATGTCAATAAAATAATAATATATTATACTCGTATGCTGTAACACACATTTGCAACGAAGGAACGAACGTCAAAAAGTCCAAGAAAAGTAGTTTCACAGCAGTCAAAGTCATCAGGCTCAAGTCAACTTCGCAACTATTGGATTGTATTGTACTGGTATTACCAACAACCAACTCAGAATAATAACATTGATCTATTCCTTTACATGGCCCGACTCAGACTGTTTCTGTTCTACTGTCTGTCGACTCACTCAGGTTATGTTAGTTCATAAAATTAAACGATCAAAGTGCAACTACTCTTAAGATGCACTTTACTCCTTTCTATACACTTTATCAAAAACACACAGCACAGGGCCGACAATGCTAAATACAATGCTCTATAGACGATATTGATGTGAATGTGTGTGAATGATACAGCTGAGCTACTTCTTGCCAACATAAAAAGCATAGCAATTTACACAGACTATGTATTATTACATTACTAGTAAAGTGACTCACTCAATTTGAGTTCAGTCAGCTACAACTGACTTCAATTCCCAGCCAACGTATCACTATCACATTCAACTTAATAATTTATCTCTCAAATTACTCATACTACCAGCTCCTCTCTTGGCTTCAATCATTCTCTTCTGAAGAACACACAATATCAGCAAAGACTAAATAACTAATAACATAAAACTAAGTAAGAAAAGAAAACTAGATACACTAATGCTGTATTTCGCTATTCATTTCAACTATCCATATTCCTATGTATGTTATCTTACGCCGAAATTACAGGGCCAGAACATTTACAGATTAAACCATACACACAAAAACTATAACTTTACCATTGTTAACATCATCAGGATAAACGATTTACACTTACACACACACACAAGAAAAGTCTCAAGCGTATGAGGCATCAAATCAAATAAATAGTATTATTAAACGAGACGAAGTGTATGTTACGTTACTTTATGTTTATTAGCCTCTCTATATGAATTGAATATCAAACATAAGTTGAGAAAAGCAAGGGTGCGGAAAACACAACGGATTGCATTTTTACATCTTTTCCGCTGCACTCTTTCATTTAACTTGTTTTTATAGTATTTGCTTTGACTACTGAATGTTTATCAACTTATTTCGACAATAATAATACACAAATGCCGCTTACATATCTTGATACAGGTTACTGCCAACTAGGCTAACTTATCGCTACACACATCCATAACTATATCCCATTGTTATTTAAACCACCTACCTATAAACATGTAGGAAAAAACGCTTTTATAGGGCTCGCAATATGTCATGTCAAAAAACTCCTTATCATTTGAAATGAAAACAGCGTCTATACACTCTCTCGTTCTGTTCCATATAAAATTGTTATTAAATCCACGATGACCATTCATTACACCATATGACATCACGGAAAGAAGTTTAACTAGCTATAAATTCCAAAATTACGATTTTATAGTTAATATTTTATAACACAGCAGACTAACAAGATGACAGGAACAAAGTTGACACTGACATTCTATTACAAAACGGATCTACCTAAGCAGTAATTACGATTCCTACCTGAATAAGGTCAATTGCATATACACTGTAGTAATTGTGAATATGTAATTTAGTGGATTCTCTACAGAATTTTTCTGTAATGGACGGACAGATAGTGACAACAACAAGGATTCACCTTAATTAACTTGCTAAGTGTACCCAGGAAATTCTAAGCTGTGTACTTACAAAGAATGTCTCTATAATATTTGTCTTTCTTGTAGTGTGGAGATGAGTTATGAATTAGAGTGTGCAGTGCGTAAGGTTACTAATTACTGGCAGAATTTCCTGTCTACGATGAATAATATAATGTTTAATTTCAAAACGCTTCCATTAACTTCACTCTTGCGTGAAAGAAAAGAAAGAAACTGACTTTGAATCTTCTCTCGTGTAATTTAAACCCACATACTTTAGATGTTTCTAGCGGTACAAGCATAGTCAAATATTATACTATTGTATGTAAAGTAAAGGTTATGCAAATTCAAGATAATCGGCACACTGCGTCTTCACAACAAAAATGGATTCTAACGGAAACAGTTATGAAGTTTAAGCGGATGTCAGGTGTGGTGAGCTTATTCTGCTGCCTAAGTTCGACTAGCATGACCTGGCTAGGCTCTGTTAACGAATTTTTCAAAATAAACCCATGTGTGTGCTAAAGCATTAAAAACGAGATGTGTATAATGGCTTAGCATTACATTACATGCAATATGAATTTTCTGTAGCAGATGAGAATTTATACATTAGTTTGGTTTATGCATACTATACAATATAGCTTTTGTATAGTAGTCTGGTGGTATGCATCAAAATATTGTGCGATATTTATCTGTAATTGCGTTGGATATTAGCAAAACGCCCCTCTGTCCCTCATGTTATATTCAATTCAAATCTATCATTTCATTCTAATGCTCACTTCGTGCAAAATAATTTCAATAATTTCCTTCTGACAGTTGGCTAAAGCTGTTTGCATGAATTACATTATTGTACATAGCACAAGAACATTGTCCTGTCCTATTCTATCTATAATTTACCTGACGAAATTAAATAGTATGATAATAATATATCTGCATATAGTATACACGACATGATGATGCACAATGTCTGGATTAACCATACTACACAGTACATCTCCGCATACTCTGGTTCATCCGTGCATCCGTGACCTCAGGGGTATAAAATAATTATTGCAATATTACTCCACAACTTTACACAAAGGGAAAAGCTGTCTTTACCACCAACAAAACATAAAGCACAAACAAAGCTTTTTACTCATTTCTTCGGAATTAGGAATGAAATGACTAAAGACGACAGTTTGCCTGGTTCGCGGAAGGGTAATTAAGTCCCATAAGGCAATCGATTGCTGTACAAATGCCAAAGCAAATTGAATTAATGATGAATTTTAACTATTTATCATTTACAGTGCAGATATTAGTAGCACAGCAGCAGTAGTTATAGCTTTGTCTACTTCTTGCAATAAAATTTATTTCACAGAGACAATCTAGAAGTCTAACATTAGTTAACGCTTGTACACTACACTGGGCACTTAGGATTAAATAATAGCAAGATTGTGTCTTCAGGGGCAGCTATAATTATATTTGCGAGTTTAATTACACTTGGATTAGAAATGACTAACATTAAACGCTTGTAGCAATGTCTAGTGTTTTATAATTACAAGTTCAGACCTCTTACGAAACAGTCGTAAAATTCGATATTATTGTCTGTATCAACTGTTCTGTAAAGGAGCTAGACAGACAACAATGCTAGATTAATTGCTATTTTAGTTCCTAATTGGTTTTACAATTGTATTTTGTATTTAACTATTTGATGCAGTAAAATTCTAACAAAACCATCACATAATAATAATAGAAAAACAATACTAAGAAGTTTGACAATTGCATGTAATTCAGACTTTTTAACAATACTAGGAAATCATTTTTATGCAGCTCCCTTTTTTGTACAATTTAGGAAAGTGAAACGAAGTGAATTTATGTTGTCAGAAAATGTTATGCTATTTTAAACAGAAGGTAGTCTGTGACTGAGATCTTTAAAACTTTTCTGTGTATTGTACACTTGAAAGAAATTTTTTAACGTTAACTTGCACAAATATTTCCTACACACAAATGTGTAACTAAAGATGTAGATTTTTTAATACAGGAAGCTAACTTGTTTCGCACCGCGCCTAATTCCTTCGACTTTTTCATAAACTATCAATCAACTGTGTAACAGTAGTCTACTTCTATGTTTAATTAGCCAATTTTAAATCACATTAAACTATTGCCATAATTTACAATGCAACATTTTCAATAGAGCAGAAAAACGAACGCTCATCAAGTAATTTACTTATTTGACTTACACTTAGAAATGGTTATTGTACGAATTCTTCTAAATATAAATGAGGAATTACATGAAATTAAACTGGAATCAATTGCCATTTAAGTATTATGCAGATCTCTCACAAATTCTTTTTACGTACTTATACTAGATGAGTCTTCTTCGCTAAAATACGTAAACAGCTGCAATTGTAACGTGTTGGTACCATAATAATGTAAATTAATGTACACTAAAACTTAGGTAAATAACTAAAGTATGTAACTATTAAAGAAAATGCGGCTCTGCAGGAAGTAAACATGGAATATAACACATAAATAAGTAGTACAACTTTAGCACACTTAATAGAAACTTACGTTTTTGTTTAGAGTTTATTCAGCACGTTTTAAAATCCTGTCTGGGTATTTTGGATGACTTTATTGATTAAAATGTCCCTAGAAGCACTACTTATGGTTGCAAAACAATTTTTCAGACACTTACGCTTACTGTATTTCGTCGTTTCTATGTATCCTAAAGCATCCCCTTGTTTTACAGCCTAATGTTCAAGTCATTTAGACAGTTAATGTAGCACATAAAACACAAAGCACTTGAAAGTGCTTAATTGAATCGTTTAGTCCCCAGAATTAGTAATGCTTCTAAGCTAAATGAGTAATGTCGAAATATTCAGCAGTAACTAACCGTGGTGTAGTTTAAAAGTTAAACTCTGAAGAGCTCCTTTCCAAGTCACAGCCAAATGTTCAATGTTTCTGTTCTGTTTGGTATTCTTTGAGAGTGGATTATGAACTTGTCTTTTGCTTCTTTCTGAGTCGGTCAAGTCAAGTCACATCACAACGAACGAACGAACGACGACGACCACCACACAAACACAAAAGCAACACAACCACCACCACAATAACAGACGTCCGTCCTTTCCTCCTGCTGATTATGCGCCTAAGTTCCTCTCTTCTCTGTTTTCGTTGTATTTCTCTTGCAGAGCTATAGCTTAGCCATAGAATTCTCTCTATACATCTCTATTGCTAATACCAAGTGCACTAGAATCCATTTATGTATTATATATATACCTATAAAGCTATGTCAGATAGTTGGCGTATTTTTCGTTTAAGCAAGATATATATGCATCATGTGCAAAGTTTTCTTTGCCAATTCCTTGGATGAGGAATTGAGGAATAGAAACACCTTTTATGCACAAATGTGGAATAATTTATCCGTGCATGACTGTTGCAATACTTGTTATTATATAATTAAACTTCAAACTAACTGACATAAGTTTCATCGAAATTGCTGCATAAATGCAACTCTAAAGTCCGAGAGCAAGAGCATAGCAATCATCATCAGAACTTTCCAATGTTTTTTTTCCTTCAGCGCCCAAAAGTATGGATATCAGTTTTAGGAAAGGTAGCCTATAGCCTTGAATGACTGAATCTACTGAACTGACTGGACTGAAGACCGGCAGACAGACATCCTACAGACCTTTACCGCCGTGTCGTGCAGACCGACCAGAACCAGACAGCAAACTAAATACTATAATATCCACATTCACGAAGAAAACCTTTGTAATGACCATTTGTACAAGTGAATGACTTTTCAAGTGGAAGTATGAAGTATACACACAAGCTAAGCTACCTCTCCAACTTCCAACCTAGCATTCATCCATGATACAATAATATTCAAGTGCAGGTGATGCAAAATGCAACTTTGAATCTTGCTGTAAAACGCACATGCATATATCTTTCATTTATAACGGGCATGCACCTAAATGGAAGCTATAATGTCTAAGAACTACATCTTTTCTAAACTATAATAATATTTTGTATCCTAAATGCATTTATTATTTACATGAACTGCAGTGGGAAACCTGCTAACTACTTAAATCACTTTAAGATGCTCATAAACTGGCTGGATATCTTTGGAAAAACAACGAGAAGCACAAATCTATATTACAATATTTTCCAGGTTTGCCTATTACATGCTAGAGTTTTTGTTTTCTGTACAGATTCCTTTCACATAGTACGTTTTGTAAATTAAAGGGCTATGCATTACATGGACTAATTTTTTGTAAAACTACAAAACTTTATATTATTATTGCATTTATTTGTGTCTCAATTTCTTACTACTGAACATGCTATGCATACTTTGCGATTGCCAAGTTTACTTTTCCACTTCTGTTATATTTAGTACACACAACAATAGTTTATGTTCAGCGTGTTCTGTATAAAATGTAGCTCCAGATTGTATATAGATACCTGTCCCATATATCTATAAGGTATATATACTACCACAATATACCTTTTAATTCTATGACCTGTCCAGGAACATTTACTACACTGTACATACAAATACCGTCTCTCTGTCTCTCTAGTAATAATACGCCTGGGCCGGATGGCACTCATGGTCAAGGCCCACATCGTTTTTCTATTTAGGCATCAGATACGTAGGCACTACAACTATAGTCCAATTATCTTGTAATTGACCTAAAGGAAAGGTTCATTCGAGGTCTCCTTTGTGAAAAAAAAAGTTCCCTTGCTACAAGTACACTTACTTAGGTTTAAAGTTTAAACCCTATGTATATACATAATCTACGTATACTTATTATTACTTATACTGCAGCGGAGGAACAAGAATCTAGCGTAGAAACAAAAACCTACTCTTTACATTTACAACTTTACAACTGCAAGTGTATTCAAGCAGTACATAATAATATTCAAAGTGTATGTGATGAGATGAGAGTATAAGAATTTCTAGCTTTAATACAACTTACTGCATTTGCTCTACATAACAATACAAAATGTACATTTGTATGTTCTTGCATAATCTTTTCAAGCTAATGTATAGCATAATATAATACTTTTTTGTATGAGCAGCTTCTTACAATGATTTGGTTAAAGTGAACTTGGTTGGAGAAGACTTCTTGAGAGTATTTGAGTGTGTAGCTGTAAGAAACGCCTCTGAGAAAGGCTTTGAAACTTCCAATTGCAATCTTAGCAGTCAGAAGAAGACAATGAAACATACTGCACCATCGCGATCGCTACGTGAGAACTACGTGGTCAGAGGCAGCAGAGGGACATTTTCAGAGCTGCAGCTGGGAAAATTCAACTTATTACTATTTTTCTTCAAATCAAATTATATTTTATTGGTTGTTCAGCAAAGAATCCTAATCTCTGGTTTTTTAGTGGGAGACCAATAATGTTTTAAAGTGGAAGGTAAAAGAAAATAATGCATGCATATCTGTATATATCTTTTATAAAAATTAAGAAAATTTTAGAAAACTAACCTGCAAGGAATTATTTTATTTATATTAATTATTGGTCTAAAAATCATTGCTACGTACTCAGATAAAATTACGATGGACAATAACAGTACACTAGTACTAGTATACATGATTTTAAAGACGAAATGCTCTTATTTTTTCAGGTTATGTACACAATATTATAGAGTCCATCTCCCTTAATTGAGAATCCGACGCAAGGTTCAAAGGTGCATTTCAAAGGGAGGGACTGACGGACGTTCTCCATTTCAGTATTTTCAGTTTTACTACTCCATGGATGGGAGGTTAATATTGAGGTATTCTGCCAAAGGGGATTTTTGGAAGTAACTGCATGGAAGAAGTATAGGATAAAATTAAGCGATTTAATTTTTCATGATCTATCTGGGCAGAATTCTGACAGTAGTATTTTGTGTGTTTTAGGCCATAGGGATTTCTTCAAAATGAATGAAGATGCCCCACACTATTCGAACTCTGGATCTGGATATGTATCCAGGGGACATATTAACCAGCTGTCGGATGAAATTCTCCTGATGATTTTGAAATATTTGCCATCCAGTGATTTGATTAATGTTCATAGGTTACTGGCTTTTATTTCCTTTGTTTTCATCAATGCATGAAAAGACAATATCTTATGCATAACTTGCATATAAGTATTAAGTATACAATCTTTCTTACAATTATATACTTACCTAGAGTTGATTTATGTGTAGATCGTGCACTCGACTTCGAAAACTCTGCTATGAGAGTGAGCTTTGGGTTTACATCGAAGATCCTCCTGACAATTATGAATCAATGCAATTAATATTCAACCAATTTTTAAACCGAAGAACCAAACGCTTCAAGATTTCGTCACCTTCGTTTCCTTTAAATGGAGCATTCAAATCTAGTTTTACTCCTTCTATGCTATGTGAAGGATTTAGTAGTCGACTAGGTAATCCACCTAGAACCCTTACACACTTGTCAATTTTGAGACAAAAGATTGATGGAAGAGCATTTGATCTCAAAATGCTACCGAAATGTTTGAAGTACCTCAATCTAAGTGGGACCGTAGTTACCGGTATCACAGAAGAATCACAGTATTTTAAAGTAAGCATTTTGTGGCATTTCTAATAATTATATGCTTAATAATTATAAACTTTCTAAGTCTAACTGTTTCCGCAAAATTGAGCAACGGTTGATGTGATGTGCATGGAAGACATACAGATACCAGTCAACTCAGTCATATACCACTTTTACATTCACTGCCCTAATTTTATTTTATGTGACAAACATATCAAAACCAATTTTCCTTTTTTGTTGGGTTACAGGACTTGGCTTTGCATCTCAGCGAGTTAGAGGAGTTTGATCTGACCAATTGTGCGTGGATTACTGGCCATTCTCTTATGTCTTTAAGCAAATTCCCGTTGCTAAATAGACTTTGTTTACATGGATGTCGAAATATTGGAAATTGCTTCACGTATATAGCCCTTGCCAGTCGTTTTGGATTTAAAAGTCTTAAGGTAGATTGGCATACGTTACATTACATTGCTTTCCATCATTAATAAATGAAGTCCTACATTTTATCTATCTATATTTCCTTTCAGATTTTGGATGTTACTAATACTAATGTGGGAAGCGCAGAATTCACTGCTTTGGGAGGTATAGAATCTTTGGAAGAGTTCCGATTTGGTCAGTATGATTATGTTGTCGACCAAGATCACAGTTTAATAAATGATGTCAGTATGATTACTATTCGAAACTCGGCTAATTTAAGGGTAGGTAAACAAATACTTGGCGTTTCGTCAGATATTGTCCATTTAACATGTTTGCATATAGTATGCAGAGTAATAATGAATGACTTTATATCTAATGAATGTGCAATTTTTTGAAATTAAAGATATTGGATATGACTGGTTCTTCGGTTACAAATGTCACCCTCGAAATTTTGAGAACAATACCATCTTTAACAAATGTCTACGCTCATTTTACACGACTGACCGATGAAGCTATTCAAAATTTTCATATCACAAATCCAAATTGTACAATTACTAAAGTTGACAGTGTGTACCCACAAGCATCACACTCAGCAGTACAAAATCCTATGTTAATACACATTCATAATATCCTGTAAATGTACTTGCATTTTTCTCAAAGAAATGTACTTGCCCTAAGAAATGTTTTATGTATTTACATTTTTCTGTAAGAAATGTACTCTGTGTTAACCGCAAGGCCCCTACTTCAGAATGTACATCCTGTTCTGTATTTAATTTTTGAAAGGCTGGCCAATGGTTAACTACCTGAGGATAATGTAAAAGCCATTTATAGCGTAACTAGTAGAATAGCTATTATTACTGTTTGTGCAATCGTTGTAGAATCAATTGATATGTTTTTTCGTGTTAAAAGTGACAAAATTACCTGAGATACAAAATATTTTTTAGTTTACTGTACTGTGTACCTCTATAATATTCTTAAATGTGTCTATGTATTGTGGATATTATAATTTTTGATACTCTAGTTGTTTTAGTTGATTATTTATTAGTAAAGTCTTAGCTTCTGTAAAGTAGACTTTAAAACCCATAAAAATCTGTAAAAATGAGCAAATAAATGTTCATTTCTTGAAGAAATATTTATTTGATCCATATTAATTTGATAGACATTTTTAGTTTTAAAGGTTGCTTCTCAGGTTCTCATAACACAGCATAAGCAGAGTATTTCGAAGAATTATGATTGGAAAAATTAAATGATGTAGTTGTATCGGTCATTATATCATGGCATTGTTTTACCTTCTCAAGTGGCTTTCATGCAAGTACTCTTCTACTACTTTGAGGCATTGAGAATTTTAGCATGATGTACAAAATGTTCTCCGATGAATGTTGACACGAAGTAGTATGAATGATTAAAGCCCTCTCTCATGTTCAGCTTCAAGTTAATCTCCTTTTTCTCAGATGCAGCAGCCAGCAAATTCTCAGGCATCAGATGAGTTGTTAAAAATTCATCGTCAGTTCCCTGCAAAAATTGGTTTTCGTTTAATGGATTAATACTATGACATTTTCAATTAATATGCTTTTACGGCTGAGGGCTGATTAAGGTTACCTGAAAATATTACATACTATATCTAGATATTTTTTGTATACCTGATCAACCAAAATCTCACGGCTAGGTCCACTGTATGCTTTCGTGACTTCGACAGCATCATATAGAGCCCAAGTGTCTTTATTCTCTTCTCCCAAATAATTTTTGAAAGCTACTTCAGTACCCCATTTGGTTTTAGTAGGATTGCAGATCGGTGCGAAAGCGGAAATGGACTGAAAAACGTCTGGATTCCGCAAACCAAGAACAATAGCACCAAAACCTCCTCCCATGCTAAATTGTAAATAGTTTAATTTGATCTTTGGGTAATTAGATTGCGATTTTTCGATTGTGAACATTGTGAATATTTTACCTATGACCAAAAATGCCAAATGTTCCCGTTACTGGAAAATTGTCTTTCACAACTTTTGGCAGTTCTTTAGTAACATATGAATACATTCGATAATGCTTGTTCCATGGCTCTGAAATCAAAATTTACTGTTAACTCATTCATAATTATTTAACAAAAAATATTTCATAGAAAATGGTTGGACGATTCATGCAACTTGGGCAAAGAATCTTAAATATTTAATTAATACTAAGTAGTTACCTTTTACCGCATCTAAATAGCATCCCGCACCTGCAATTAAATACAAGTTAATGTTAGTTTTAAGCAAAGAGCTGTTGTAAACTTGTTTGTAAATATACATTTTCGGCATCTTTCCAGATAAAAATGTAAATATTATTATCTGTATTTCATGAAGACTATAACAAACGTTTTTATACCTTCTCCAAAGTCCTAAAAAAACAAAAGAAATTATTTATTACTTTTTGTATTAATTACCCAATCCCAATAATATAATTTATTTTAAGTTACTAATATTATACCCAGTTAGCCGACTCCCCGGGTAAATTACAGCCCCCTGGAAAATTTTAAAATTTCAGTTAGTAAAATGTTGTAAACTATGATTTGACAATTTGAGGTGATAGATAAATTAATAACCATCAAAATTAGGAAATAACCTTTTTGCTTCAAAGATTCTTTAAATGCTTTTTTGTTATCAAATGCTTAAAAATGCTTTACGTGGGCTTGTATCGGGTCCAACCACAATGAGTCGGTGTTCTGAAGCGTATCTCTGAAACCCGCTTTTTTGGATGAAATTTTGCTCAGTACATGTTAATCCGGAAAGGTAGAAGAGAGCATTCAATTTTTCATCTCCGGACACAGAAGGCAAATAAATGGAAAAGTTCATGCTGCAATTTAGCTCAGAGCTGAAATGCTTGAAGACTTTCTGAAAGCCATTAAAACACCTCGCACTCGATACTAATTCCACTGCCATTTTCAGTTCTTCAGACTAATAAATGCAAATGCAAATAACTGGCAAAATAAAGTAAATTGGCTGTCAAGAAAATTCGATTTCAGCTGTCTGTTCAGCTCAGCGTTAACTATGGCTATTTTATTGTCAAAATGTCTGTTTCCACTAACCGGTGTGGCTCAAGTGATTCTGAGTTACTTTACGCAGCTGAGTGAATTTAAAAAGAACCGATCTGCCTTCTCACTACTTCGACGAATCGCATCGCATCCCAGATCAAACCCAATGTGAGCTCCATTCCATGTAAAAAATGAAATCCATGACCAAACTTAGCCACGCCAAGGTCATTCGTTCATATAGGTGTGTATAAATGCATTCTTATGTGAAGAACTAATAAATACTTTACATTAGATACAGTATTTGTATAATGTGCATGTTTACGATAATAATATTATGCAGATGTAATTACTTGGTCAAAATTCTCAAAAATGGATAAATAAAACAAGAACATTATCGCGAGTAAGATATCGGGAACGATTTTTAATCACAGTATAGCATGCGTGTTGTGTGTATAATATCAAGAATTGATATATGGACATGAGCTACCTACTACTTACTGCAAAGTAATATTATATTTTACACTTATACATCTTCATTACCTATATATTTATCAAAATATGAATTCTGACAATGCAACGCCCAATCCTTTAATTTACAAAACGCGTTTATTGAAGGAATCTACACAGATAATTTTTATAGTCAACAAAGACATTGTAATGCAATAAAAGCAACCTACAGACAAATATCATAGGTACGAAGGGAAGTAAGTGGTACCCTGGTACCAAAGTACCAAATAGTATCGTAGTATCCTATAGTATACCAACCTACTCAATCAGGCACCAATGCATTGGTGCCTGATAAAAGCGTACAATTTCAATGGTACGCTTCAAATGGAAAACTCATTTCATCATCACTAACAATAATTACATGCATAAGTAGAGAATACCATGACCATAAGTATAGATAATTTAAATCATGGTGAGTTTGGTGAGACGTGAGACTGTTTTATTAGAGCCCAAACGGAAGGTCATAAGTACTCACTTTAATAGTCACTTTACATTTCAAAAGCCCATCATTCATATTATAATCACAAACTTATATATACAGATACATCAAATCCTGTGTATATAGTGACTTTTTATGTAAAAGATTTCAAGAATCTTTCGATTCATATTTGTGTCCCATCTCAAATTAACAAGGGATAAACTGAAGTCAATTATACCTATAGATATAGCAATAATAATTTCTAAGTAAATAATACATGTTAATAGAGTAGGGTACATAGTAGTTTGATAACGATTGCTAAACAAAATGCTGACATAAAGATCACAATATTAATTATGCACTGTACCTGCTACCTGAGTATATAGAAATTCAATATTCACTGATCCATTTTGTGTATATACGCAAAATGCATGTCCGTACTGAATACGTATACTATGAAAACGAAAGCTACTTTAAAGGTAAAGAAGACTGAAATTGAATCTAGCATCCAAAATTATTAATATATCTCTTGTGATGGCGAAAATGATCTTCAATGAAAGTTTGGACACAGTAGTGTGAGTGTGAATAATCCTTGTGCATTCGTAGATTGACGTCAATGGACATCCCCTTGTTGGGGTTTTCTTCTACTGCTTGCGCTAGACATTGAGTTTTCAAATACTGTTTCAAATATTCATCGTCCGTTCCCTGAAAGGTTTTCGAAATTGACATAAGAATTATTTACTACATAAGCAATTTTATTACTTAGGCTTAGATTTGAATATATTGGCACTGACTTGATCAATCAAAATATCCCTGTAAGGACCATCGTATCGCTTTATAAGTTCGTAGCTATCGTAGTTGTGCCATTGATACCGATTATGACTTCCGAGCAGTGCTGTATAAGCAGGTTCTGTAGGAGCACTATTACTGGGGTTGCTAGTTGGAGCGAATGCAGAGATTGATGAGAAAACATCAGGATTTCGAAGACCTGCGATCATTGCACCTGAACCTCCCATGCTACAAAATACGCAAAAAGTAAAGTAGATAAATATAATGGGGATTTTTGCACCCTAGAAGAATATATGTATCTGTATAACACATTTATTTACCTGTGCCCACAGATTCCAAACTTTTCAGTTGTGTTAAAATTATTTTTAATTAGTTCAGGCAGTTCTTTGGTAATATATGAATACATTCGGTAATGTTTGCTCCAAGGTTCTGTATAAATTAGTAAGAAGTGAGGGATAAATAGTTTTAATAAGCTTAATAAGTTTAAACAGCTAAGTAAATGAAAAAAACTATACCTTGAGTTGCATCCAAATACCAGCTTGCAGATTGCTAAAAAACAAAAAGAATACTGAGTGAGTATTTACGTAATCTCGAAATAGCATAACTTTATTAATCATGTTTACATTGTTAATGAGAATGAAAGTACTACTTACTCCAAGAAGCCAATGATCAGTCTCTCCTTTGACATTGACATTTCCTGATACAGCACAGGAAAAATTATTTATTACTGTCGAAAGCAATCTACCTATATGATATTGATGCTCATTATAGTTATGTACTTACGTGGACTGGTATCTGGACCAACTAAAATAAATCTATGATCTCGTGCATATCTTTGTGGACAAAATTTCATGAGGAAGTTCTGTTCGTTGCAAGAAGCTCCGGAAAGGAAGAAAAGGACGTCAAAACGTTCCCCTCTTGTCTTAGCTTCCGGTTCATAGACTGAAATTTGCATTTTGCATTTTACTTCAGTACTATCGTGACTGTAGCCCCGATGGTAGCCACCAAAACACCTCTCCTTCCATGTTTCCTCGAGTTTACCTTTAGCCATTTTCAGCGTTATGCAAGCCAAAACACTATTACACAAAAACACGCAAGAATAAAATAATATAGTAACTACACAAAATATATTTCGTGACTATTTTTATATCTAATATCTATTTACGATGTGAAACTGTATGCAAGCACTTACAAGCAGTAGGGGCAGACAAGGAATGGACACAGATAATTTAGATGGATTATTTGTATCAGAAAGTAATTACAGTAGCAGGAAAATGGACTTTAAAATATTGCTTACGTATACAGGTATAAGATTTATGTTGTGGGAATTTTCTCCTCAGTTCTACTTAAGACTTACACGCGGCCGTCTTAGATGGGGTTGGGGTTGAGACATTCATATAGTTCTTGTGTTTGTTGAAGTGCAGCAGGTGGATGCTGCACCTTCCCTACCTGGATAAATCCACAGGTGCAAAAAGCGTGAACTTGGATTTTCTTGGATGTTATTTAGCTACGAGAACCACCATACAAGTTGGAGCTAC
>JABASI010003149.1:0-17336 GCA_019776505.1 Tomocerus nigrus | reverse complement strand
GAAGCAGAGAAATTTCGACTCAACGGGTCTCCTAAATGTCCACCAGGAAGCGAAACTGATTATGGAACTCAATAATTCTCTTTAGACAATTATTTTAAATTGAATAATGCAGTAACTTTTATAAACTTTGGAAATGGTAATCGTTTTTTCCAGTGATTTCTTCTCGATTCAAAGTCCCGATTAGAAGACCCGATTAGAAGATTAGAAGACAGATGCGGAAAAGTAGTGGTAGTTTCTAATAATGGGCAAGGGTAAAATGTCATGTGAGAGAATGGGAAAAATCAGTTGCCTCGTATGGTCAACGGTCAATTTATTGTTTTGAAGCTGGCAATGTGATGTGAAGTGTAACAATAGAAGTCTCCATCTGCAATGGTCTGACATGGGTCTGACTAGCACCAGCTTAGCATGTCTCAGCTTTTAGTGTTATGTGTTGTGCTAATGTTGGTGCACAGACAAATTTCTTGTTCACAGACGCTACAGGCAAAGGCATAAGGCAGCGTACCAGTACTTAATAATTGCGTCAATAATTCAATTAATTTAAGAAAGAACCATACATTATGTATTAATTGCGTAGGCGACCTAAAAGAAAACAAATTACTAAATATTAGCTATTTAGGTATCTTTTAGTAATTTTGGAATGAAAGTTTGCTGTTGGCCTTTTTTTGCATTTACTCCCTCCTTAAATTTTCCTAAGTGGTGCAATCTATAGAATAACATAAGCAAATAATATATATTGAATGGGTTTGGCCGTTTGTGAAGCATAATATATTGATTACCTATCCTATAAATTAAAATGGTATAGTTGGCAGTTGGTTGGCTTCCAATACTATTTGTAATGAAAACTAAACTTACTATATTATAATAAATATTCAGTTCCCTCTTATGTTAGGATAAAAGATATTACTTTAACATCAAAGCTTCTTTCGTAAAACATAAAGGAACAATCGTCGTTTTTAGCAGATCTGTCTGATGTCTGATATAGCTCAGACAAACCCAATTCGTCTTTGTAGATACAAAGGATATGGTAGATGTCTATACATAAGCTGTATTAGGATGTGGTTGTTATTTTTGGACTGGGTGACTATGAATAATTAGGTTTACTTGTTCGACTTATTCTTCTGTTTCCGAAACTCTTTTTATTGAAATTGGACAAAACAGTCCAAATCTTGAAGTTAGTATTTAATGTGTATTTCTCGTACTATTGCTATTAAAACCTCAGTAAACCGAGGTTTCCGTTGGAGTGGAAGTGGCAGTCGCTGGATTTCATATTTACTCATCTTCACAGAGCAAACAGTGCGTAGTCTGCGTGATTAAAAGAAAACATGTCAAAGTAAGGATGGGCAAATTAAATATCTTATACAAATTAATATTTCTTCAATAAGATTTTTACGACGCAAAGCAGAATGTCGTTGTTAAATCTTGCCTATATATCTGTATTTATATATATCACATAATGTAGCCTACATATGTAAATGTGTAACAAGTAGTATTATATATAGGTACATTATATTTTTCCATGCTTGAAATATCTAAATGTAAAATATGGGAGGCCTAGGTAAAATATAATTTCACCTATTATCTATGTACTCTTACCTGATATATTCAGTCTGTATGGCATGGAATCAATAGTATTTGATTGATTTTTGATATGCGATTGCAATTTAATTTAAAATCGGATTTTCCCTTATATTTAATATGGGTAGCGTGAACATATTTCTCAAAGAACAATGGATGAATGTTACCTTCAGCTTAGGCAGAATATTTTAAGCAATTGTAAGGGTAGGTAATGGGGAGAGTGAATATTGAAGTGATGGTAAGTCTCTTCGAACTGTAGGGAATAGCAATCGAGTGAAGGTTTAAATAACAATAAACTGTTCTACGATGCTTTGTTCAAGGCATATTCTTTAGCAAACGTCAATGTCAAATGTCAAGTGTCAAGACATCACGTCAGATGAACATACCAAATAGCTTTTTATTGATTCCTACAGTCAGGCAGCATACTACGTAAATTTTTATATATGTAGTAACATGTCATTTATTGTCGATGCAATGTTAAGATGCATTGCCTACTTTATTGTAAAATGCAAAACGAGATGTGCATGTTCCTTTCAAAAGCTACAATTAGTGTGTTTTAGCAGCCAGATGTGTCATGTGGCGGTAGTTCGTTCTAAAGTTATTGAGAAGTCCAAGTTGCCTATCTCAACGGCAAGGGCAAGACTTGTTAGTACATTGCATTGTATTGCCTGTATAATTAGGTACATATTTTTGTATGTACCTACTCATTAACTATTTGCCCCCATCAGCAAGGCCAAAAAGACTTTTTACTCATTACACATAATATTGTCATTATATTGATTAAATTGAACCTATAGTAAGAATGTTGTAGCATTCGGCAGCAGTTTCACTAAAAAGCGCAGTAATATTTTTACTATTTCGACTATTTATAGAGAAATACCAATTTTATAGCCGCAAAACGTGTCCGTTTAAAAGATGTACGAGTAATACTTAATTGTTAGTTGGATTTATCGATTATAGCAGCCCAACTAAAGTGTCATTATATGGCTTTCAAAATTTGTCTTCATTTTTTCCTAAACCATTTCCTGCGAAATATACCTTGGGACTTAATGCATCGTTATTATTAGGCTACCTTAACTCTAACTATCACATCGCCTGCCTGTGTCTTGCCGTGTGCCTCAAATATTTATTACCCGGTATTGTTTACGTTGTGGTGCCACTATTACTACTGATTAGCATAGCAGCGGTAAAAAGGGCTTCTCATTAACCAATCCTGTGCAGTTGCAAATCTATTTACATCATATTATTATTATTTTATTACTTCATTAATCCTGTTGTCAGTGAGTATAGTTGATGTAGTCTTATTGCAATATGTTTGTATGTATTACTTATAGGCTCTATCATATTATTTTTCGATTAACAATATTGTCGGTTCATCATCAAAACCGAGGCTTTTTCTTTGAGAGAGTAAGGACTCGGTAATCAATTACCCATAGAATAAGAATGAAGTAAGCAGACTGAAAGACACTTTCCTTAGTTTTCAGGTTATATTCTCATTCCTCCAAATGCATTTATTTTCCTAGCCAATAAATGCGTAGTGTGTCCTTATCTCTGTTTTAATTTAATGTCAGCATAATATACCCAACTAGTAATTAAAGTAGACTAATGACTGACGCATCTTATTACGTAGGTGCTTTTTCAGTGAGTCAAAAGAGATAAGTAATATCATAAATACGATATTCCATCAAATCACTCTTTTGATATGCCATTGTACTATATAGGCTTTGGCTTAGGTGCGCTGCAACTTGCAATTTTCCGCTCTTAGCCGTTCTAGTTATTATTGCCACGCTTTTGTGACCAGTAGTCCAATTCGGTATGATCTCATAATAATAACATACTACTTGTTATCTTGCTGAGGGTCCCAACATTCAATTAAATGAATAATATATCCCTCGTTACATGGAAGAATGATTTCATTGGAAAATAGAGTCTAATTATCTATGATTGTCTCTTTTCCCAATGGAGCACACATGATAAATTAGTCCTTTAATTCTCTACATGATCCATATAATAAAGTAGTAGGCACTACATATCATTTATTTAGACAACAAAGACCAGGGAGTCATTTATTATAGATGTACATGTTTTAAAAATTTGTCATCAGAGAAATTAGGGTAAGGAATGATTTGTCGATGTTCTCATTAAAAATGTTGAACTTCACTTCGTAGAAGCCAATGGAATCTGAAAACGTAATCCAGAGGATGTAAATAATATGACAAAAATTAAACAGATATGCAATATCCTTCCGTAGTTTACAAAGAACATCTTTCATTTGTATCCCACAACAACTCTACTGTTGGTCTGTAGTTGAACAACATAACTCCAGGCTATGTGAAAAGGAAGTGACTATATAGGTACCAAAACTTGTATACTTTATCTTACAAACCCAACCACAAGTAAATAACCAAAACCGATAAGGCAAAATACAACGATGCTAAGTGGTGTAAATGATGAAAACGACAATGCGTTAGCCAGTCGCCACTTTGAAACCATATTTGGTCCTCGAAAAATTTATTAAATAGTAGTCCTTTTAGTGTTTAGATTGAAAACATTTAAACGATGCTTAATGTTTTTAGAAAATAATCCATAGTACCTAGTACCTATGTTCTAGAACTCGTTGCCTTCTTTCAGAAATATCTCTTTTATTTACAGAAGAAGTAAATTTTAATAAATCATTGGAAATCAATGTCTTTTATTGTTCGTCCCAAAATATTTTTTTCCGAGGAGGTTATCGGACGTGCGATTGCTGTTTCTGTATATTGAATGTAATAAATACGACAATTTACCTTTTCTTCAGAATTCGTTACATTAAAATAGCAGAAAAAAGTCGCTAATATTTTGGGACATTGGGACGATCAATAGTAATATGTATGTTGGTGTATTGTACTTTTTTATGCATTGTAGTTAGGTACTAGTTTCATTGGAGATGAATTTTCTCTTTGTCTTTCTTCTGCTATTCAGCGTATGCCATTTGGCGTGTATGAAATAATATTTCGGTGGTGTTTAAAATGTTAAATAGCATAATATAGTGCAGAATGTGATTGGATTACATCACATCCCTTGACTGTTGATCAATAGAAACAACAGACATACAGTCTTCCTTTACTTGAGCTAAAGATAAGATTAAATAATTTTCTAAGCAATAAGTTAACTTCCCTTCATGTACACCATGCGTCATGGAATACTATATAAGACTATAGACTATAAGACTACTCTGCTAAAAGTAAACTAATACTGAGTGCATATCTGAATCTGACTCTGACTGGCACAGATGAGGCATGGTCCGACTGTTATACCAATAAGTGTGGTCATTTACAGAGAGGAAGAAAAGAGGAATACGAAAAGTACTAACTGTACGGTTCATATGCTAGAGGAATCATTTCTCTGAAATTTTGTTGTCCAGTTTTTGACTGAAGCGTTCACAAAGAAACAAAAATAGGCTTGAATTGACAAAATGGCGTGTAATGAACTCTGTATATATTTTAGTCAAGCAACTAGCAATGTTGTGCGTAGCAAAAAGAGAAGAGCAAGAACGCTGACAGAAAAGGTCACTGCAAGTTCATAACCTAATGGAAATCATTATTTACAAAAATTTAATCCATTGATGTTGGTTTTACATATCGCAAGCAAATACGATTAGTGTATAGCAACGGAACAAAAGTTTGTTCCTTACCAATATGATTATGCTTCTATTATAAACCACATTCTAAAAGCATCACTTAAAGTAAAATGTTGCTTTCTGATGGTGATGACAAAACGTCAAAAATGAAATATATCCACACATATCCTATTTCAATTACTAAGAAGTTACCTCATAGGAACATAATATTTTATCGTCGTTTCCTATCATTATATTATGGCCTATCTTAATACACAGCTTTAAGTGAGCACTTTTCATTTCACTATTCTGTATTATGGTATCAAATTGATAACCAAAAACCAACCACATGCTACGCTTAATATTATATTTATCTACCTATTTACAAATTAATAAACCGTGTTAAACTGGTATGCAGAATAAGTAGTAGCGGTATCAAATATCCACGATCCTGTTGCTAACATTTAGTGTTGTAGTCAGTCCGTGCTACTTACGCCTTCGTTATTGCTCGACCATAGTATATCTTTTTATTTTCATTTAAATGTTCGGTCAATTCATTTGTTCAACAAAAACTGTAGAGATTCCGTCTCCTTTACTATGTTCCTTTCCATTTCCCGATCCATAAATATTGTAATGGGTTTTCATGGAAAGGATCTAGTGGATGAACAGACAGACAGTGTCAAGAATGTCCTACAAAATTCAGTGATACATTTTTAATAAATAACGATAAATCAATTTTAATAAATGCATTTTTACTAAATAACTCAATTCCATGCTCAAAATATTTCGTATTTTACGTTTTACTATCCATTGATGCATTTTATTTTGCATGATATTCTTGTATCAGCTACAAATAATTATATACTTATAAGAGTTTAGGCCCCAGTTCTGTCCTAATGCAAAAGGAAAATGAAATTTTCATTTTTGTAGAACTAAATACCTACATATTTTATCAACTAATCTTTGGCATTTATGATAGATGTGATGTGAATGTACTTTAGTGATGCTGGTACCTGTTATAATATAATATAATTATGAGGTTGATTGAATGAGAAGCAATGCTTCCGCTCTATTTTATCTGCACTTCAATTTTGGTATCCCCAACAATATTCCTTAGAAGAGTTCCTCTTGAACCTCTTGAGGATGCTTTACATTTTACGGACAGTCAATATTAATTCATGGTGGTTTTCTTAGAACTCCCTTGTTAAACAAATAATGAATGCATGGCTGATCTGATTAAAATATATTATGCACTCAGTTAATCAAAAAATGCGATGCTGCTTCACATTCATGCCCTAAATTTTGACTATCTCCTTTCAATTATTTCCTTTCCTGTTATATTTATATATTTAACGTATACAGCCAAATTTTATTAAAATCTAATACAATTGTGTTGTTAGTAATTGATTAAATTCTACATTCATTGTACAAAATCCAAAAATCCAATAACTTGAGGGGATGGACATATTTTAAATATGAGCTTACGTAGGTATATAGAAACCGTATAACCCGAATTAGTTCTCCAGGGTGAACTGTTGCTTCATCAATTCCTTTAATAAATAATAAAATGTAATAATGTGATAAATGTAATAAATGTGAACTTATTTAATGCATATTTCGCCCTTGGGATGTAAACTATAAATAGTGTTAGTTACACTTACGCATTAACCTGATTTTCGGGAGCAATTTTTTACGAAAATACAGTTGTTAACTCGGGGGTGGAGCATAACGAGAAGCTGAACTAAATAATTCGAGTTATATGGTAGCATTATGACTAGAATGTCTCGAAAAAGTAATGCACAATTTATGCTAATAAGTGCTAACAGTTTTAAATAGCTAGTAGTCATTTCAATGAGTTTCCATTTACTTCCTGCCATTTACTAATTTAGGAAAACCAAAGCGAAAAATATTTTGTGAAATTGTAAAACGTCATAAATAATATTGGAATGTAAGTTGGCGAAATCCTGATGTATAGTGAATTAATATTATTATGCAATTACTCAATTATTGGTACTCTTCAAAACGGAATAATAATAATAGTTAACCACATTTTGTCCTGCAAAAATGCAGGACAAACTAAGAATACAATATATGTATTTCAAATCAATAAGCAATTAAACTGAGACTGAGTTGAGGCGTGATTAAGCCAGCAATATGTAACAGAATAGCCATGGGAGTCAATAATCCAAGCCAGATTATGAAAGCATTCCAAAATATTTTTCTATAAATCTTAGCTAACTAAAGACATAGGTAACTGCTATAATATTATGCTGTCTCTGCCTATGATGCCTAATATTGAACTGGAAATGAATAGTTTCTAAGTATGAGTATCCAGATTCCTGATTAGTAATTGTGATCATTTTGTTGGAGTTTTTGCTCACATTTTTAGGTTCTCTCTGTTGCTCAAGAATCATTCTAGATTTTCTTTTCAAAATTTTTTCAAAATTTAGATGTTTGGTATATATTTTCCTAGCAATCCGTTCTTTCTTTCGCTTTACGCTATAAGTATTTTTATTCTACTCGAAAATTAACTTCATCTATATCTACCAAGTATTAAAACATCCATCTTAATTGGAAGGTTTTTATTTATTAGAGTGTTGTGTTATACCTCTACTAATTTATCCGATCATTATATTACTCAATTAGAGTGTCATTGTGTCATGCAAAGTGTTATACAATGAATTACCGAAATCCTAGCCAAATAAGTAAGACTATGCACCAATGCCCGGTATGATACCGATGTGTGATCTAAAGTGAGTTACAACTAGAACGATAGGAATTTCTACAGTATTAACATTTTTACGATCAAAATTGTTTGTCAGCATAGATAACCACAATTTCTATGACAAAATTATACAATTATTTGTCATTGTATGTACTATATACTAACTATACAATGCCTTCCAAACGCTGAATGAGAATATTAATTGAGAAACCAAAACACATACCTGAAAGGGAATCGAATTTGTTGCACAATTTTTGTGTAACATAACACCTGTAAACGAAATGTAGATATTTAATTAAAATTATATCCAAAATAAAGCCCAAACAGTGTTTATATAACATTCATCATTTCTGGCGATAAAAGCGGTGATGTTCTGGACAATTGGGCATTACTGACATTCTTAACTTGGGAATAACTCACTATACTAAATATGTATGATTAATTATGTAAATCCTAATTCTCCAAATGACCTTAATGTTTTCTTTTCAACAACTAATTTTTGAAAAGTTATGTGCATAAATTTAATGCTTCTCTGTTTACTGTTTTAGGTGGAGTATGCTTGGCTGAAGAAACTGGTTTTCCCGAAATCACTCCTAACAAAGATATAATAACAATGAAAATTGGGGAAACGTTGGAGCTGAGTTGTCGAGGGGATGAACCCGTCACCTGGAACTATACTCGTTCAAGTGACGTAAGATCATTTAAAGTTTTTACATAAAATCCGACCATGAGGTACCCAGAAAGACACTTTCAGAAACGTTTAGACTAAAAATTTGGAAATACGTTTTACTAATAAATATGCAGTCTTACTTGTCCTATGTCTTCGTAATTCGTTATTTCGTTCAATGCTTCATGTAAAAGTTAGCGTCAGGTGCATAACTCGATTTTAACTGAAAGCATGCCTTCTGAGATGAACCTATATTTTATTATCACTGCAGAAGAGAACTGAAAGCATTCTGTCCACAGCTTCACTCAAACGTGTTGACGTAAAAGTGAACAAAGCTTGAATATACATAAAACAATTTGTTCATAGTTGCGGATTAATTTGTATGGCACACACGCACGCACACAAATACGCGTATTTTCTCCAATTTGTGTACCTATATGTATTTATTTTTACAAATATTTTTGCTACTAAATTTGGAAGTAAGTCTGGTTGCTGTAATCAATCAAATTCTCAGTGGCTTTTATTAAAAAACATGAAAACCAACTAGGTAGTTATTTTTAGAGTTGTTCTTCCTGCCTTCTTAATTATACTTTACCTACAAATGTTACCAAAACTCAGAGTCAGATTGATTCGACTTACTCTATCTCTCTATCCTTTAGCCACCTCAGGTAGAAAAGTATCATATACTTGACTGATTGCGAGTTTTTTCATCGCAAACCTTATTTCCTAGAGTTGACAGGAAAAAAATAAATAAAAACAAACTTTGCAACAACTGTCAACTGGCAACTGTTTCGCTCAACACGTGCCTCTGTATCATTCCAATTTTCCCCTACAAAATCCTTTGGTCAGAAAATCTGTAGCACTTTATTAAAAGTGCAATTGTGCTATAAAATTCCTATCAATATTCTTTGCAGAATTTTATAAACCAACGATTACAATTATTGGTAATTAATTGTGATTACCTTTATTTATACATGATTGTTCAAACATAAGTATATCGTATAATTATCGTATAATTATCATTACTGAATTTCTTGACTTTCCTCACAACGACAAAAATGATTTTGGTTTTCTTATGATTTAGAACGACGCTGACCGAGTCACAATCGAGCATGGAGAGGACAGTTCTGGAAAGAATAGATATTGGGCTAACTTTACGATGAAGTATTTAACTTTCTTAGATGCGCAATATTATGACTGTCGTTACAATTCAAGCTACAGTACCTACGACGAGTACGAAGAAGAGTCAAGAAACAGTCATATTTATGTAATGGTTGAAGGTATGTTTTACAAGTAATTGGAATTCAATAGCATCAAATAGCATGTATTTAATCTAAAAAAAATCTACATTTCTAATCGAAGCGAAAATGCCTGTACTACTAAATGCTATTTATACATATAACAGCAATCTCCACCTTCACATTCGTTTTGTGTGAAGGCTTGAAATAACACTTGATACTAATGTGGGAGACATTACCACTAATAGCTGAAAGTGGCCTGAATTTTTTTCAATATATTTACTTGGCGATTGCATATTTTTGAACATGCAATGATATGATATACTTTCCCGAATAATCGAAAAGCTATTCTACAGCTTGGAAGTACGAAATATGTCGCATTCTAATTTTTGGCACGACAATATCAAAAGAAAATGTGCTATTATTGTGTGGTTTACTTCTCTTTGGGTACCTTATTAACATTTTTATTGTGAACGATGAAATTATCATTGGCTATAAATACCCACAATTTCCTAAATCTAGTAACAAAAACTAACAAGCCCCTTTCCATAGCCTTGTCCATGAATACAACAGAATTGGATTTTAAGATAAATAGCAATTTTTAAAGAGATTCTACATCGTGTTTCAAAGTTTATGCCCTACTTACTTTAAGCTACGCCTTTAAGTAAATACAAAATATATTCCGTACTCCGTACTTAGTTCTTATTGTTTGCCAAGGTACTTTAAAATATATTTTAAGTAAAACAGTATTGCATTTTTACATGAAGATCAATTTTCAAATTCCTAATGGGATGCCGGATGGATACGAGTATATTATTCCCTTAATTCGTACAATAGTAAATAGTAGCCGTCAGTTAATGAAATGTTAATTAAGTGAATAGATTTGACTATTGACCTCAAGCAAAGAGTTTAGATCCTAATAACAAGCGTCTTCCTTAAATTAATTATGTGTGTAGTTACTAATAAATATCCTTGTGGGCGATTACACCTAACATGCAATTGCATTTAAATTTAAATAATGAATTGATTTTGTCCCAGTATATTATGTATTATAAGAAAATCTATGAAGTATAATAAGGAAAGTAATATTTTATGCCGTAGACTTGAATAATTTACTTGTGAATCCCGAACACAAAAGTTGGGACGTTTTACCATTTGCGAAAGCAGGTGTATCATATACGATACCCTGCAAACCAACAAGCGAGAAGGTTGACATTGAAATCAGTAAAGGAGGTTCAGTTGTAAGCTTAATACTATAAAAGTCCATTTTCAACATCTTCATTAACTAACTTAAAAATAAAGTATTTTGCATATTTTATTTTGTATATATTGGTTTACTAAATACGAATCAGATCGAGCTGAATGAAAGAAATTATGATAAGAGGGATGGCTTGACAATTACTCCGGTACTGATGTCCAGTGGTAATTATCACTGTACTGGAAGGTTGGGCAATGTCACAAATGAAATTATCTACCATCTCATCGGTATTACACGTTTTAAAGACAAATCTTTGTGTATATTGATATTGATGTATCTATCTCTTAGTCTCTGTTATACTCATAATCAATATTTCCTCATTCGCACTTACTAGCTCTCTTTTACTCTGCTATCTTAACCTAACCGTACTAAATGTCTCTTCTATCAATCTAAGGTCTCATTTATCAATAGACGACTAGCATAAAGTGGAATGTCACTTTATTAACCATTGCGTTTACTCCTCCTCTTCTATCACCTATCTTCCTTCACGCTTCCTGTTGTGTATTTCAAAGCATACGTGTATTGTGCTATACTGTACATCCATGCCATGATGCACCCAGTGCATCTTGAAATTTATAAAATTTAATGTCTGCAAACATTTTCATTCTCTATGCGTTTTCGGCGTTATTATTGATTCTGTGTGTCCGCGTTGCGTTGCCATAACTGTTAATTAATACTGTTGGTGTAAAATTGACAATACTTGTAACCTATCTTGCTTCCTGTTTCTAGTAATGCTTTAGTCAATTTTGTATGAATTCTTAATGTTTTTTGTTTAGTGAATTCTAATGACTCTTTAAACAAACCAAAAATCAATACGACTGGAGGATCTGTTGCCGTCGGTGGGACTTTCACTTTAGACTGCATTATTCCACACAAACCTACTGTGCACTATTTTTTAAATTGGACAAAGCCTGTTTCAGTATTAAATGTAACACCTACACAATTCTATTATTATGTATTATCAATACCGTATATTGATCATTGTTAAGTATGGGCTAAGTGATTAATATTTTATTATATTTTTCGTTTCCAGTCAGGAAGAGCAAATATAACGAATGGATGGGTGGGAGAGAAACAGAATGCCTATCAATCAAGGTTGACAATAATGGATGCACGTAAAGAGGATGCGGGGGATTACGAATGCACTGTAAAAGGCACTGGAAACTCTAAGGTCTCAGTAGTCAGAGCAATTCGAATTTATGGTATGAGCAATACTAGCACTTAAGCATTTTGGATTTATGGCTAATTTTTAAGGGAAAATTAAATATACTTACTGATACCCTTGTTATTATTACAGAGGACGAGGAAAGGTTCTTAAACGTGACGACGTTGGCTGAAGAAATAAAAGTGCGGGAACATGAAACAGCTAAATGGGTTATTAATATCAGTAGCTATCCACCGAAACCTAACTACATATGGGTAAGGGACGGCAAAGAGATACAAATGGACAGTTATTTCAGCATTGATGAAAGAGAATCGGAAATCATTCTACGGAAGCGGTTAGCAAATCTGGATGATGCTGGCTCCTATCAATTTGTTGCTGATATACCCAAGTTTCCAAATCTGAAAAAAGTTCTTAACCTGTCTCTTGTAGTCACAAGTACTAAACATTTTGTCTCACAAAAGCGTATTTTAAACGACTAGGCTTTTCTAATGCACTAATGAATAATAATAAATCTTTATCAACCTGAGGTCCTCCCGATGTTCACATTGACCCACGTAAAGAGGATATGTACTTCGAGGTCAATACCACAAATGAACTTATATGTGAAGCCGTCGGATACCCTATACCAACTATTCAGTGGTTCTTCCAATCTTGTCCAAATTTTGAAAACAAAAGCAAAAATTGTCTACCAAGGAAGGAAGTTCCGGATCATAACGTAAGCTTAATGTGTAGATACAGATGTCCGTGAAACTCCTAGAACATACTCATTTAGTTTTAACACTTTTAACACGAAACATTCGAAAATATAAAGAATGAGTCTCTATTGTCTCAAATATTTGCATGAATTTACTCCTTAATTTCTATAAATGCGATTTATTTACTTATAAATATTTTTTTCGGAATTGTTTTTTAAGATGAGTCCGTTAGAAAAAGGACATCAAAAATCAGTGAGAAAAGTAACATTTACTGCAAATGAACACGGAATATATTGGTGCGTTGCGAAGAACAGCCTCCAAGCAAATGTCAGTGACAATCATTCCGTTCAAATCGTGGGTAAGATCATAGAATCAGATTCGACATGCGACTCTTACAAAAAGTGAAAAATGATAATTAATTATCTTGTATTTAGATTTTCCTGGACAAAAGGGTTATGGCATAACAGCACCTAAACGATTTATTGAGGGGGATTCTGTTATTCTTACTTGTGGTGCATCCAAACTCGACTTTAAAGAAAGCAGAATCATTTGGCAACAAAGTGTACCGTTTAATTCTTCTTGGGTTAATATAACATCAAATCCTCCAAGTAAGCTTCAGATTTATTTCAGAAGGGATACAATTAAAATGGGAATATGCTACATTACATTACAGATTAAAATCAGGAAGCAGCTTTGAGTTTTATATTAGTATTTGTTATTTACATTGATTGTTTAATAATGCGTGTTTTAGATGTGATTATTGGTGACATGGATACCCAGTGGTCGTGGAAAAAGTATGTTGAGATAAAAGACATCACTATAGATCATTCTGGAGACTATCGCTGTGTTGTGGACAATGATAAAATGTTGCGGGAAACTGTGCGGGTAGACAGTAAGGAGAAAGATAATGAAATTAAACAAAATGAGAATTATAATATCCTAGTAATCTTAAATCAATTTGTTATTGCCTGCAGAAATTAAGGTTCCGAAAATTGGACACACGAACCTAAATGGGTCAACACTAACTATAAAGGAAGGTGAACCTCAATTTCAACTCTATTGTTACGCCGATGGAGTGCCAGAGCCATCCATTGTCTGGTTTAGGGTAATAATTCTTGCTTTGCGAAATTTTTCCGTGAAAATTATGATTCATGCGTAATTATCTCTTTGAATTAAACTCTATGACAGAATGAAGAACCGGTAGAGCAGTGGCCGTCAGAAATTAAATATACTGTATCAAACGACAGCAAAACGGTGACTTTCAACTATATTCGGGAAGTCGCTACAGGAGAATACAGATGTGAATCCAGAAGCAGAGCTGGGAAAGATGAAGCGACAATTATTTTGGAAGTTATCGGTAAATTCTCCAATATTTATTGTGCAATAAATGTAAGAGAGTCTTTGACACTTTATTAACCAATCTCTATTATAGGCACTTCAAATAAGATGCACCCTGCAATGGTTGTTTTCCTTATTCTAATTGTCATCGCCGTGTTTGTACTTTTGGCTTGTCTTTCCAAGAAGATACATAAAGAAAGGGTAAAGTCTTTTAATATATAAACACAACTATGTTGACAATTATGTCGCACGGTTCGATTTTGATGATTCGGGAGTAGTAAATTTATTTCAACTAAAGAGCGTGCCATTTTTTAAATATCACATAGTAACAAGTATTTGCAAAATAATCTGCATTTTATGTAGCCGCTTGTAATGTTATTTAATATGTTTATAGCGTATGAAAATTGAGATGCAGAGTCTTTATCACATTGAGTGGGAAGAAGGTGCCGTTGGAGACATAAATCCTGAATTGGGAGTTGAAGATCAAGCTAGTTTATTACCATACGACAAAAAATGGGAGTTTCCGAAAGATAGAATTAAGCTAGGTATGATCAATTTTTAGATATGATATTACAAAAATATAGTTGCTTAGGTAGGTACTTATATTAATATACACATAATAATTATTTTCAGGTATGCAGTTGGGTTCCGGAGCATTTGGAAGAGTGGTTAAGGCTGAAGCAACGGGTATATTGAAAAATGAGTCAGTTACAGAAGTAGCAGTTAAAATGGTGAAAGCCAATGCGGACGAAAGTCATATAAAAGCCCTAATGTCCGAATTAAAAATTATGGTACACTTGGGACAGCATGTAAATGTAGTAAACTTATTGGGAGCATGTACAAAAAATCTTGCTAAAAAGCGTAAGTACTAAATAAATTTGTTAAACATATGATCTCAAAATATTTTTAATTGTGTACTTATGTCACTGTCAATGACACGATAAATCGTTTCATTTCTAGGAGAACTTCTGGTCATAGTCGAATACTGTAAATACGGAAGTCTACTGAGTTATTTACACCGACATAAACATTCATTTATTAATCAATTGGATCCAGTAAGGGATGTTGTTGATTCAAAAATATGCACTCAGGAGGATCTTAGTAGTCGTCAAAGTCAAATACCTAAGTAAGATTTTATACAGTAATTGCCTACACTTTTATTTCAAGTAGTACATACTCTCTGCATAACACACTATATATTCTTCTACTAAAAGGCGTGAACTTGGGTTAAAAATGATTTAGCTGCCTTATATACTACAGTGGCAGTGGCATGATATCAAAACTTTTGCTGTGATTAGTTTAACAATTTTGAAACTTTCTGAGTATCGTTAGAAATGCAAATATCTATAGTACTTATTTATTAACGGGTGTGCTGCTTTTCTTTTTCTTATGACTTACCTTAACTAAATGGATGGACTTGGTTGGAACTCGCGGACTCGGTGCTGTGTGGTATTGCTTCCTTGGGTCGAATAAATCTATACATGGCTTTTTACCCTCGTTTGGCATTTTGGAACTTTCGCAATATTTTTTTGCATGGCTTTACTCCCTTCTAATTGACAGACTAAATTATGCATCATTGACGTTTGCGGATACTGGCAGGAAAGCAACTCCGAATGGATATCGCACTTTGGAAGAAATAGGGTCATGTCCCGTTACTCCAAATACCCCACCGCCAACTTACGCACCGGTGTCTCCCGATTACAATCCCAGCCAAAACAGTTTTTCTGAAGGATATGCAACCGGAGGCAACACCCACAGTATGTGCACGGACATGAGCTATGTGTCCAACTGCCCTAGTGTCATAGACACAGACGGAAAACGGAGGTCTTCTTCTGGCTCTTGTGTCGGTCACTACCGAGGTGATTATCAACAGAGAGAAGTAACCGATATGACAACTACAGACCTGCTAGGATGGAGTTTCCAGATCGCCCGTGGTATGGAATACCTTGCTTCAAGGAAAGTAAGTTACGAACGGTATTTCGAAGTCAAATAGATATCAACGACTGTTTTCATCGATTTAATGACATATTTCACGTCTCTGCTTATAAATAAATATGCAATGTGAATATAGAATACTATGGCACTACAATGCAAATATTTTTGAATGACATTTTTTATTGATTTAGGTGTTGCATGGAGATTTAGCTGCCAGAAACGTTCTTCTTGCTGAAGACAATATAGTTAAAATCTGTGATTTTGGTTTGGCCAAGGAGATGTACAAAGATTACAAATATAAAAAGAAGAGCGAGGTATGCACTTATTTCCTATATTTACGTAGGTTCCTAATTATTTTCTACTGGGACGTACGTCCACTGAAGCACATATGTATTAGGTTCCTTAAATAATATTTAATGAAATTGTGTATGGTATGGACACGACTATTTATTAAAATTATAATTCTCTTAAATATTAATGAACAACAAGCGGTTGTATTTATTGTATTGTCCAATTCTCAATTCAGAATTTGAAGTGACCAACTTTATATATGGCAGATAAATACAATAGGAAAATAATTACCCTGGAATATTGTCGTGTTTCATTGACATCATAGATATTTGTATTTAAGACAAGTAATCCGGAAAATTTTGAACGTTGTGACGCAAAGTTTTGATGAGTATTTATTTAAAACTGAAATATTATGTATCTTACCATTGTTACCATTTAATTTGAAATTCAAAGGGATTTTAATCCCTGAGGGAGTGTAATTACCCCTGGAAAAAATTGCCTGACTAAATAAATAAATAATAAATATTTATTGCAGGGAGTTCTGCTACCAGTGAAGTGGATGGCAATAGAATCCATATATTTTGCCGAATTTTCAACGCAGTCTGATGCCTGGAGTTTTGGTGTTGTTTTGTGGGAGGTTTTTACATTGGGAAAAACCCCTTACCCAGGTAGGCAATTTTATAGTCTTTAAAAATGTATACGCTACGTTTGTAAAAGAGAGAGTTTATATTTATTTCAAGTTTTTAAGTAATTTGAGAGGTAGATACCAAACATGGGTCAACTCTAGAATGTTTGATTTTCTGGGATCCCACGGAATGGAAATATATCAGCCGAAACCACGGTAACATCGT